>WNWK01005244.1:0-124223 GCA_009830355.1 Cherax destructor | reverse complement strand
CCGCCTACCCGGCGGCTCGCTCTTTCTGAACCACATCCGTTCTCATTCCATACCGTCGCAGGTATACACCGATGGTTCAAGTCATCGGCGGTGTTGGATACGCAGCAGTGTTCCCGGACAGCGTCGTGCGGGGGCATCTGTTGCCCTCGGCTAGCATCTTTATGGCTGAATTGTATGCCATTCTTGTGGCACTTACCGTATTGCATCTATACCTGTCACCATTTGTGGTCGTTTCAGACTCCTTAGTGCTTTACAGGCTATCTGTAAAATTGTTTACACCTCGCCCCCTAGTTCTTCGTATCCAACTTTGGTTATGCTGTATCTTTGTAAGCACAAGATATTGTGTTTTGTTGGGTCCCTGGTCATGTTGACGTACAGGGCAATGAACAGGCAGGGCTTTGCTGCACGGTCAGCGACGCATGACCTTCCAGTTTCATAGAGGTGTTCCTTTCCAAGCACTATTTTGCAGTCATTGCTACCACCTTCACCCATTGGCAACTGGTCTGACCTATTCATCACCAGGGATTGCATTTATGCCTTCGTGCATTTTGTTCTTCCCCGGTTGAGAGCCTCTATGTAGAAGCGAACATTCCATCCTTGTCCGATCGTTGTGATGCACATTGCATTCGCTATTATGTTCGCCCTCATGACCTCCGCAATCCTTCCATGTATAGGATTGTCACAGATGTTAGTAGTCGCTCTTTATTTACCCGTCGCTCCTGTTTACTTCGTCCCTTTTCTCGTCTACATTCACTGTTGTCTTCCCTTCAACTACCACCTTTATACGTTCATGTGACATCTCCCTTTTCCCTACCCCCTTGGAAAGTTCCTGCTGTCCATGTCTGTTCTATTCCTCTACCTTGCGCGAAAGCCCGCCTACCTACGGCGGCTTCTCGCTCTTTTTTTTTCTAGACCACATCCGTTCTCATTCCCATGCCATCGCAGTATACACCGATGGTTCAAAGTCATCTGACGGTGTTGGATACGCAGCAGTGTTCCCGGACAGCGTCGTGCGAGGGCATCTGTTACCCTCGGCTAGCATCTTTATGGCTGAATTGTATGCCATTCTTGTGGCACTTACCGTATTGCATCTATACCTGTCACCATTTGTGGTCGTTTCAGACTCCCTTAGTGCTTTACAGGCTATCTGTAAAATTGATACACCTCGCCCCCTAGTTCTTCGTATCCAACTTTGGTTATGCTGTATCTTTAGCAAGCACAAAGATATTGTGTTTTGTTGGGTCCCTGGTCATGTTGACGTACAGGGCAATGAACAGGCAGACACTGCTGCACGGTCAGCAGTACATGACCTTCCAGTTTCATAGAGGTGTTCCTTTCAAGCACTATTTTGCAGTCATTGCTACCCACCTTCGCACCCATTGGCAACAACGCTGGTCTGACCTAGTAAATAACAAACTTCATTCTGATAAACCGATTATAGGTTTCTGGCCTTCTTGTCACCAATGTCGGGGTTGGGAGACAACACTCTCCAGTCTTCGCATCGGCCACACTCGTCTTACTCACGGGTATGTCATGGAGAGGCCCCCTGCCCCTCTCTGTGAGCATTGTCAGGTTCCAGTGTCTGTTCGACATATTCTGTTGGACTGCCCACTCTATCAACGAGCACGCAGAATTTACCTCCAACGGCGTCTTTGCTCTGCGGCCCTTTCTTTACCATCCCTTCTTGCTGATGGACCCTCCTTTAATCCTGACTCTTTCGTTGACTTTTTGACAGAAACTGACTTACTACACAAACTCTGAAGATTATACCTCCCTCAGTCCCTTCGATCTCTTGCTACCCTCTATCCCTGCACTATCCACTCTCCTGCTGCACTCCATACCCTACTAATCATCCATCTCCCTCTTACAATCCATTCTCCCTCCATCCTGTCCTGACCAGCCGCACTGTATAACCCCTGTGATTTAGTGCTTCTTTTGTTTATAATAATAATAATACTTATCCAAAAGGGGAAATACCAGCTGCTCTAAGTTACATCAATCACCAGCTTACAGCTATATCAGCCTGGGAAAAATTGTCAGGTTACATTTGCTTCTGAGAAAACACAAATGATCCAGGCACCATGATGGCAATGCTGAAGCAGTGGTAAGACTGAATAGGAAAGTGTTGGAACCTGGGATGAGGTTGATATCCTAGGGGTAAAATTCGATTCCTGACTATGAAAAACCTCGTAGTAAATCTTGAAAACACGAGATATTAAACAAAAAGTGTTTTTGGGTATGTCCAAATGAGACCGAACTGTGGAATAATCACATCGATATTAAAAGATGACAACACCAAATCGGACTTCATAAAAAACATGACAGCTTTCTATAACAGTTGGGAAAGGAAAAAATCTGGGCCAGATGGTGTTACTGCCGCTGGTACAGATGCTGAAATGGTAGACAGTAACTGTAAGATTGGAGAAATAAATGGTGACCTGAAGAGGGACAGGAGCTCTAGTGAAATAAATGATGGGGAAACAGGTGTAGACAAGGGGACACAAAAAAGTGTTACAAACTAGCAATACCACGGTAGATAGTAAACAAGGGGATGCCCAGGGAAATACTGAAGATAAATTACCAGAAACAGTTGAAGGCTCCATTGTTAGCACTAGTGTCGAAGACAGACACGAGACAGGAACACACCCACCAATGGGGAACAGTCACAAAAAAAACAGGGCAAACGGAAACCAGGCCTATGTGAATATTATGCACTTGGTATCTGCAGGCATGGAAAATCTGGGAAATCAGATGGGACATGCAATTATGATCACCCCAGAAAATGTCATGCCCATATGAAAACAGGCAAATACAACTTCCAGTCCTGTAAGTTTTTCCACCCTGAAATGTGCCACACATCAATTCAGGAAAGACAGTGCTATAACTTATATTGCCAGGCATACCACCTAAAGGGTACGAGGCGGCACAGAACATCCAGACCATGGCAAAACCCGGGTAGCCACAGCCACTCCGGAGAGAAAGGTTTTTTAGTGCCAGGAAGGGAAAAAAGCTGGCAGGAAATGACAGAAATTGTACACCAACTGCAATAATTTCTGGAGTGGAATCAGTCAATGACCTCCACTCCAATACAACAGATATTAGTGCCAGGAAAAAAAGATCCCCCCCATACCACTAATACCACCAATCCAACGACATTCATCTTTGCAAATATACAGGGTCTAAAGCCAGCAACAAACAACAAGGTACCTTACATTCGTGTACTGCTTACTGAGTCAAATGCTATGTTTGCGGCTTTCACAGAGACCCACATAAGAGATCACTTGGACAATGAAATATGGATCCCGGGCTACAACCTATACAGGTGTGACAGAGTGAACAGGCAAAAGGGGAGGTTGGTCTGTATATCACAGTCACTTATATGTTCAGAACTACTAAATACCTCAAATGATGTAGTTGAAGTATTAGCAATAAAGGTCGAGAATCAAAACCTGGTCATCGTGGTTGTCTACAAGCCACCGGATGCAACGTCCCAACAATTCCAGGAACAGCTTCTGAAAATTGACCACTGCCTGGAAAATCTTCCAGCTCCTGCCCCCAACATCTTGCTACTGGGGGATTTCAACCTAAGGCACCTAAAATGGAGGAACATTGCAAACAATGTGGTAGCAGAGATAACACCAGGAGGCAGCTCAGATGAAAACTCGCACACGCATGAACTTTTAAATCTCTGCACCAAATTCACCTTAAACCAGCAAATAGTAGAGCCCACAAGATTAGAGAATACGCTGGACCTCATCTTCACCAACAATGATGATCTGATACGAAATGTCATCATATCAAAAGCAATATACTCAGATCACAACATAATAGAGGTCCAGACATGCATGCTGGGAGCCCCAGATCAACAAAATGTGATCAGCCGCGAGGGAGCCTTCTCCAAATTCAACTTCAATAACAAAAACATAAGGTGGGACCAAGTAAACCAAGTCCTAAATGATATAAACTGGGAAGATTGCCTAAGCATCACAGATCCTAACCTATGTCTAGAATAAATTAACTCTGTGGCACTTGAGGTTTGCTCAAGGCAAATTCCCTTAAGGAAAAGGAGGAGAAGATGCAAACTAGAAAGAGAGAGGCGCTCCCTATACAGGCGAAGGCAAAGAATAACTGAGCTTCTACAGGAGGCCAATATATCTGAAATACGAAGGGAGAGACTAGTCAGAGAAATAGCAAACATCGAATTAAAACTAAAGGAATCTTACAGGAATCAAGAAACACGGGAAGAACAAAAAGCTATAAATGAAATTGAAAGAAACCCAAAGTATTTCTTTTCTTATGCAAAATCAAAGTCGAGAAAAACAACCAGTATTGGGCCCCTACTTAAATGGGATGGGTCCTACACAGATGACAGCAAGGAAATGAGTGAGTTACTTAAGTCCCAGTATGACTCAGTTTTTAGTGAGCCGCTAACCAGACTGAAAATCGAAACCTGAATGAAGTTTTTGAGAGTGCCACAGAACTTGACAGACGCATGCCTATCTGACATCACCCCGACACCAAATGACTTCGAAAAGGCAATAAATGACATGCCCATGCACTCCGCTCCAGGCCCAGACTCGTGGAACTCCGTGTTCATCAATAACTGCAAGAAGCCCTTATCACGTGCTTTTAACATCTTATGGAGAGGGAGCATGGACACTGGGGTCGTCCCGCAGTTACTAAAAACAACAGACATAGCCCCACTCCACAAAGGGGGCAGTAAAGCAATAGCAAAGAACTACAGACCAATAGCGCTAACGTCCCATATCATAAAAATCTTTGAAAGGGTTCTAAGAAGCAAGATCGCCACTCATCTTGATACCCATCAATTGCACAACCCAGGGCAGCATGGGTTTAGAGCAGGCCGCTCCTGTCTGTCCCAACTACTGGACCACTACGACAAGGTCCTGGATGCTCTAGAAGACAAACAGAATGCAGATGTTATATACACAGACTTTGCAAAAGCCTTTGACAAGTGTGACCATGGTGTAATAGCACACAAAATGCGTATAAAGGAATAACAGGAAAAGTTGGTAGATGGATCTATAATTTCCTAACAAGTAGAACACAAAGAGTAGTAGTCAACAGAGTAAAGTCTGAGGCAGCTACTGTGAAAAGCTCTGTTCCACAAGGCACAGTACTCGCTCCAATCCTGCTCCTCATCCTCATATCGGACATAGACAGGGATATAAGCCACAGTGCCGTGTCTTCCTTTGCAGATGACACCCGAATCTGTATGACAGTGTCCACCGTTGAAGACACTGCAAGACTCCAAGCAGACATAAACCAAATCTTTAAATGGGCTGCAGAAAACAATATGAAGTTCAATGATGAGAAATTTCAATTACTCAGATACGGAAAACGTGAAGAAATTAAAATCTCATCGGAGTACAAAACTAATTCCAACCACACAATAGAGCGAAAAACTAATGTCAAAGACCTGGGAGTGATCATGTCAGAGGATCTCACCTTCAAGGACCATAACACCGTAGCAATCGCATCTGCTAGAAAAATGACCGGATGGATAATGAGAACCTTCATAACCAGGGATGCCAAGCCCATTTTGACACTTTACAGATCGCTTGTTCTATCTAGGCTGGAATATTGCTGCACACTAACTGCACCTTTCAAGGCGGGTGAAATTGCTGACCTTGAAAATGTGCAGAGAACCTTCACGGCACGCATAACTGCGATAAACCACCTCAATTACTGGGAACGCTTGAAGTTCCTAAACCTGTACTCTCTAGAACGCAGGCGGGAGAGATACATTATTATATACACATGGAAAATTCTCGAGGGATTAGTACCAAACTTGCACACGAAAATTACTCCCTACGAAAGCAAAAGACTCGGCAGGCGATGTAACATCCCCCCAATGAAGAGCAGGGGTGCCACTAGCACATTGAGAGACAACACAATAAGTGTCAGGGGCCCAAGATTATTCAACTGCCTCCCAGCATACATCAGGGGGATTTGTAATAATATTGGTAGAATTACCGACAATATGTTAAGTAAAAGGACACAAATGCAACTAATGTGACATTTTATTGTGGCAACGTTTCGCTCTCCAGGAGCTTTTTCAAGCCATTACAAGCGGTACATGGACACAGAGGGTATATATATACTTCAATAACAGGCTATACAAACAAACATACGGCATGGGAATGGGGTCCCACATCAGTGCCGTCTTAGCTAACTTGTACATGGAACACCTAGAGGCTGAACACTTCGCCAACATCATCCCCTCAAGCGTCACTTGGTTACGTTACGTAGACGACGTCCTCGTAATAACTCCCAAACGTTTTGATGTACGGAATCTTCAGGCAAGGCTCAACGCAGTTGAACCGGCGATCCAGTTTACACTAGAAGAAGAGTCCAATGACAAGCTACCCTTTCTAGACGTCCTCATCCACAAAGTAGATAACAACCTAAGATTTCAAGTTTACCGGAAACCTACAAATAAAAATGATCTCACACACTTCTATTCCAGTCAAGATACTAAGACCAAAAGAGGCATCATCATCGGATTTTTCCTAAGAGCTTACCGAATTTGTAGTCCTGAGTTTCTTGACGAGGAATGTACATACATTCACCAAACCTTCACTGATTTACATTTTTCTTCCTTTTTCATCAAAGATTGCAAGAGAAGAGCTCTTCAGATCATTAATTCTCCACGCACCAACACCACTCCAAACAAAGTTATAATTCTTCCCAACAGCCAGGTTGCATCCAACATTTCTAAAGTATTTGCACAACCTAACACTAGAGTCGCCATCGCTTCCAGTACTTCTATAAAGGATCTAACCAGGACAAAATCCAAGCACCTTAAACCAGTCGGGGTTTACACTATACCCTGTGGAGGCTGCGACAGAATTTATGTAGGAGAAACAGCAAGAAACCTCGAAACACGCCTCAATGAACACATTAATGCATGTAGGAACGATAACCTGAACAACGCCTGCGTACAACACCGAAATTCCATCAATCATCTCATGAAATTCAAAGACGCCCGACTAGTAATCAAAGAAACTAATTTCCGTAGACGCAAGTGCCTTGAATCAGCACTTATCGCTGTTTCTAACACAATTAAACAAAACAAAGGCAGCTTCACCATCTCTGAAGTCTTAGCAAGAATCCTCCTGAAAACAGTGAACCCTACCATCACATAGTCTCTCCTGCTAATTCAACACAAGCACATCGTAGATGTGGAACACTCCTACAGGCCTCCAGCAGAAATATTTGTCTAACCTATTTTTATACTACCCATGTAATTGTTTTATCACCTTTTACTCATGTGCAAATTGATTGTTCTACCTTATTGTATTACTACTACAACTTATATCACTACTACTTCTACCACTACTAGTATTACACCTCACTTGGAGAGTATATATATATATACCCTCTGTGTCCATGTACCGCTTGTAACGGCTTGAAAAAGCTCCTGGAGAGCGAAACGTTGCCACAATAAAATGTCACATTAGTTGCATTTGTGTCCTTTTACTTAACATCAGGGGGATTACCAACAAACCCCTGGCTGTCTTCAAGCAGGCACTGGACAGGCACCTAAAGTCGGTACCTGACCAGCCGGGCTGTCGTTCGTACGTTGGACTGCGTGCGGCCAGCAGTAACAGCCTGGTTGATCAGGCTCTGGTCCAACATGAGGCCTGGTCACAGACCGGGCCGCATGGGCGTTGACCCCTGGAATTCTCTCCAGGTAAACTCCAGGTTATGAAGCTGACAGTACTTAGACATATCTCGCATCTACTCGACAGTAGAGGTTGCAAGACTGTACGAGGCACAAGTGCACTCAAACTTTGAGTATGCTCCACTTTTTTTTAGTTTTCCAGACTCCCGTCTTATCTACGACCTCTTGACAAAATAGAGAATAGAGCAAGACCACTTATGTCTCGTTTAAACCCGGCCTGGACAGATTGTCATTTCAGAATTCTTCAACACCGGAGGAATGTGGGTGGTCTTACTGTTATGTACAAGGCCAATGTTGTCGAGGTACCACACTTAGCTCCACGTCGAGGACAGCAAGAAGACATCGAGGACAGACAGTCCTCGATGACGCACTGACTTTCTTGGGTTATCCTGGGTGGCTAACCTTCCGGGGTTAAAAATCCGAAGAAATCTTATCTTACACACCAAGATGGCAGTAAACATCAACTACACTCTATCAGTACCTTTGTCTAGAACCTCACTTCATCTGCGGTCATTCATTAGTTCAGCATAATAACATCGATGAAATAAAGTCAGTTGATCAAATGAAATCGCTGGCCCACAGATGGCTTCAACTTCATCCTATTCCCTATTTGTGTCTCATAAAAATAAGAAGGCTTTCAAATGAGCTGAGTTAGGTAACTGGCCTTAGCTTGTAAATGTAGGAAGAAACTCTTAACTAACCTCGTACAACCTCTGTGTAAAAAGAGTGTGAGAAAAAGATAGAGAGAGAGAGAGAGAGAGAGAGAGAGAGAGAGAGAGTGGGGGAGAGGGAAAGAAGAGCGCAGGCTCCCCAGAGATAGTAAGCACGTGTCCTGCTCTCCTGTTTGTTGTGACAGCAGTCTTCACTGAACCACCACCAACACCACTACCACAGTGTTAACACCACCACAGTGTCAACACTACCATAGTGTCAACACCACTACCACAGTGTCAACACCACTACCACAGTGTCAACACCACTACCACAGTGTCAACACCACTAACACAGTGTCAACACCACTACCACAGTGTCAACACCACTACCACAGTGTCAACACCACTACCACAGTGTCAATACCACTACCACAGTGTCAACACCACTGTCACCTCGACGATCACAGTAGCACCACCATCGCTGTCACTACACCCATCACAGTAGCACCACCGTCACAGCAGCACCACCGTCACAGTAGCACCACCATCACAATAGCACCACCGTCACAGCAGCATCACCGTCACAACCAACTAACGTAAGGAAAATAGGGACCAACATTCACACAACATTCTACGTACATGTGCTGTGTGAGTTCCCGGGTTTGGCGCTTCTCCGGTAACAATAATAATGCTAGTTTGTCCACTTTTATTCATTCTCCGAAGTTACTCATTCACTCTAGTTACTCATTCACTCTAGATACTCATTCACTCTACTCATTCACTCTAGTTACTCATTCACTCAAGTTACTCATTCACTCAAGTTACTCATTCACTCTAGTTACTCATTCACTCTAGTTATTCACTCAAGTTACTCATTCACTCTAGTTATTCACTCAAGTTACTCATTCACTCAAGTTACTCATTCACTCTAGTTACTCATTAACTGAAGTTACTCATTCACTCACGTTATTCACTCTAGCTACTCATTCACTCTAGTTACTCATTCACTCAAGTTACTCATTCACTCACGTTATTCACTCTAGTTACTCGATCACTAGTTACTCAATCTCACTAGTTACTCAATCACTCTAGTTACTCATTCACTCAAGTTACTCATTCACCTTAGTTACTCATTCACTCTAGTTACTCATTCACTCTAGTTACTCATTCACTCTAGTTACTTATTCACTCAAGTTACTCATTCACTCAAGTTACTCATTCACTCACGGTATTCACTCTAGTTACTCATTCACTCTACTCATTCACTCAAGGTACTCATTCACTCAAGTTACTCATTCACTCACGTTATTCACTCTAGTTACTCATTCACTCTAGTTACTCAATCACTCTAGTTACTCATTCACTCTAGTTACTCATTCACTCTAGTTACTCATTCACTCTAGTTACTCATTCACTCTAGTTACTCATTCAATCTAGTTGCTCATTCACTCAAGTTACTCATTCACTCACGTTATTCACTCTAGTTACTCAATCACTCTAGTTACTCAATCACTCTAGTTACTCATTCACTCTAGTTACTCATTCACTCTAGTTACTCATTCACTCTAGTTACTCATTCACTTTAGTTACTCATTCACTCTAGTTACTCATTCACTCTAGTTTATCATTCACTCTAGTTACTCATTCACTCATTTGCTAGAGTTACTCATTCTCTCTAGTTATTCACTCTAGTTATTCATTGTCACTCATTCACTCTAGTTACTCATTCACTCTAATTACTCATTCACTTTAGTTATTCACTCTAGTTACTCATTCGCTCTAGTTACTCATTTTCACTTTCAACGACTGTGTTTTTCTCAAAGAAATTTCGCATTGTATTTGGTATGTGTAAACATTATTTTAAGAAATTTAACAAAGTCCGTTACTGTGCAGTAACCAGAGAATGCCCTTTCAGATCGGCTTCAGACCATAAATGCTGGAGTATCTTACACTGGGAAAGGTTTGGATTGATTTTATGCCGGGCAAGAGTCAATTTTAAATTTTATTGAAGAAATTTTTGGGGGAAAATTTTGATGCTTGTTCTCATATAGTTATAGTTTGTGAAAGCGCAATGGAATTTTAGCTTCCATGGGAAAACTTTTGAATGATTCTTCTAATTGTCTTCAAATCATCGACACTCATCTAACTGCATTAGAAATTTATGCCTCTCTCTCTCTCTCTCTCTCTCTCTCTCTCTCTCTCTCTCTCTCTCTCTCTCTCTCTCTCTCTCTCTCTCTCTCTCTCTGCACTAAGCAAATTTCCTAAATTTGCTCGTAACAGATAAGTGAACTATAGATATAAATCCAAATGTACTCCTGTTAACTCTTCTGGGGCCTAGTTCCTAGGTCATTTGTGTATCCATATTCTCTTGCGCTACATTCCACAGGATGAATATGGGTGCACAATAAACTAGCCACTTCGGTGGCAAAATCTATCTGCGGGAATAAGACGGCAGGATTATTGGAGTCGAGGGATACCTTTTTCAGATCACTCAGTGACCGATGCAAGTTCAATTAATAGGTAACCCTGAAGAGGAACATTTAAGTCTTTACCAGTTTTTTTTTGGGGGCGGGGGAGGATGGGCTCATAACTCAAGGTCTTATCCACTGCTCTTCAAATTGTCTATGCTTGTTATTCATAACTAAGGCCATATTTTATATATTAAAAAAAATTGTGAATAGTGTGGTATCCTGAATGCAAGATTCACACTGAAATTTGCCAATTATTGAATGAATAGATATATCGATTTATCTTCAGTAAGTAAAGAATGCTTCTGACCGTTTTCAAAATACTGTTGTTGATGTATTCTGTGAAAGGGATAATACACCATAAGTCTCAGTATTGTTGTTAATGTCATAAGGATAATACACTATAAGTCTCAATTGATGCAACTTTGACATTTTACTGAAATTGTTTATGAAACTTGGAATCGTTGGAATCAGATCAATTACAGGAGAATTACTCTTCCGATCGGCTTCAAATTTTCAGTATTGTTGCGTTTTATTAATCTGAATCATGGCGTTTACTTTGAGCTGTGTAAATTTTAATTTGCCAGCTTTTTTAAATAAATTGTTTACCATGTAATAACTAGAGAATGTCTCTTCTGATTGGATGTAAACCTAAGCAATCGTGTATCGTAATTTTTTTTTTATTTAAAACCATATGTACAATACATATATTATAAATAACAAAAGGCCCACAGGACCTATAACATAACATTGACATATAACAAAAGTGAAAGTTACAAAACCCACATTACCTCACAGTACCACACAAAATATCTTCCCCAAAACTTTACAATATTATACCATATTACAATATTATACCATAATATACAATACTACCCCATATTTGGCAGCTCCTCCTCCTCCCCGGCCTCCAAAGGCTATTACTAAAAGTTAATAGACTCCCATAATTGAATCACACTCATATACAAACTTGACAAGAATAATCCACCCGTCAATCCCCACATCTGATTTACAACACATAAAATACTCATTAGAAAAGAGAAATTACAGAATAACATAGAAATAGTAGTTGTCAACTATAGTGTGTCCTCCCACACACCAAAATTAAGACAACATTCTTCCTAACGTACATCACAATTATAACACTTCCACAACACCTAACATACATGACAACTTAAACACACCTGCCAACCAGGTGCTACAAGGTCGGCCTATACCATGAGAACCATGGCCCTAACAAGTCTTACAACATAGACTTACAGGCTATGCTGGCCTTACAAGTGAAATGTTAGACCAATTATTAGCTCCATAGGTTCAGTTTCTTATAAACTTTCTAAATGGATTGTTGATATTTTGAGCCCAATTGTTGGAAAAATTTCAAATTTTAATGTTAAAAATAACTTAGATTTAGTTGATAAATTAAGCACCTTGACTGATTTAAATGATTTCAATATGTTTAGTTTTGATGTTACCTCCTTGTTTACAAAAGTTCCAGTTGATGATTTACTAAGTTTCTTATCTGAAGAACTGGTTAATTACGATTTACCATTGCCAGTTCCTACTATCATTAAACTTATTAAACTTTGTATTGTTGATGAAAAATTTGTATTTAATGACGAGTTTTACATTCAGAAGTTTGGTATGGCAATGGGAAATCCTCTTTCACCTGTTCTTAGTAATTTATATATGGAATTTTTCGAAACAAGATTGCTTAACACAATCCTTCCCAATAGAGCTAAGTGGTATAGATATGTTGATGATATTTTGTGCCTTATGCCTAAGAATGTAGACATAAACCATTTCCTTGTTAAATTAAATAGCTTAGCTCATTCTATAAATTTTACTGTTGAATTCGAAGTAAATAACTCATTGCCATTCCTAAATGTTTTTATTATTAAGGGTAACTTTGATTTAAAATTTAAAATTTACAGAAAACCTACAAATAATTGTTCCTATGTACACTATTATTCTTCACATCAAGATAGAGTTAAAGTGTCGGTTTTCACTTCAAAGTTTATGAGAGCTTTACGTATTTGTAGTCCAGAGTTCATAGATGAAGAAGTCTCTAAAATTTATGAAATAGCTAATGATTTAAAATACCCAAGAAACGTAATTGATAAATCTTTTAAAATAGCTAGAAATACTTTTTACAATCCAAAAAGGGACAACCAACCCTATTCAACCAAAAATATGTTGGTTCTCCCTTACCATGTAAACTTGGTTGATATGCCTTCCTTTCTTAAAATATTTAATATCAAAGTTGTATTTAAAAATCTTGATACAGTAAAAAGACTTTTGATAAAAAATTCCCCCCAAAATGCTGACGGATGTGTCTATAAGATTCCCTGTAAAATATGCGATAAAGTTTATTATGGTCAAACTGGTAAAAGTCTTGAACTAAGATTAAAACAACATAAATATAGCATTAGAACTGGACAAGATTCTAATGCTCTATTTGTTCATGCGAGAGATTTTAACCATCCAATTGATTTTCAAAATGCTGAGAAAGTTGTATCAAGCAAGTCCATGGTTGAGAGGAATATAATAGAATCATGTTTCATAAAAAGTAGTTTTGAAAATAATATGAATATTTCTTTTGGTTTATATAAATTGGATTCATTTATAATTAATAAAATTTGGGAAGAATTTAATGATAAATTGGACTAATCTTAATTCTTGGGAAGAGTTTCAGGTCCTTTCTTATGTACTGGAATCGGCACTGTTTTTGTTTAAGTGAACTATATGACTGAAGAAATCCAGTCACATGTATTCCTGATGAAACACACTCATCTACACACTCACCTACACACTCACCTACACACTCACCTACACACTCACCTACACACTCATCTACACACTCATCTACACACTCATCTACACACTCATCTACACACTCACCTACACACTCATCTACACACTCATCTGCACACTCACCTACACACTCACCTACACACTCATCTACACACTCATCTACACACTCATCTACACACTCACCTACACACTCACCTACACACTCACCTACACACTCATCTACACACTCAGCTACACACTCATCTACACACTCACCTACACACTTGTTATGTGTGGGTTCTGGGAGATAAAGGTAGTCACAAGGAAAGTCACGGATGGATGATAAACGTGTATAATAAGTAAGAGAGGAGCAGTAATATATCACGACAATGAACTACAATTACATATTCACCTTCAATTTTTGTAAGATCTGTTGGTCTAAAAAAAAGTTGTTTGGCTATTTGGGGACTCCCAGAAACGTAACCCTATTTATCCCATAAGTTCTTCAGTTCATCCAACACGATTTTACCTAACACGACGTTTTCAGGAACGTAACTATCGTGCTAAATGACAGTCTACTATATATAATTTTCTTTACATATGCAGAGTTAGTTAAGTATACTTAATTTTAATTTCAGATAACTTGTGTCATATATTTTTTTTTTATTCTTTGCTTTCATTGTCTTTGTGTAAATTCTTTGAAATCATGTCTCACCTAACTTCAAGCAATGACTTAGTGAATAACGTCAGTCAAGTCAATGTCGTACCTATTCAAAATCCTAATAGTCCTTTAATGATTGAAAGACAATATCTAGCTCTTAGGCAATATAGTTGTTTACACAGCTTGTATCCGAGATTTGTTGCAGTGCTGGGGAATGTGAAGTTCAGATTAAGTCCGTATAGATATGTGCATTACCTATTAACGTAACCGAGCGATCAGGCACTGGTAAAACTGTCGCTCCTGTCTGGAATCCAATTCCTACATTATCTTGCACGCATGATAGTGTACAGTTACCGGGTTTCAGAGCAACCTCAGACAACCTTGGGTACTGAGACTTCTATCCCTGCAATGGCTACTTGTTTAAGTGATTGTTCCTCCACAGGGGACGCCTTGTCGAAAAACGACTATTTGAAATGAGTTATGCCATCTCTTGTTGATGTCACAGGCTGTCTGCAGAAAGACGTTTCTGTCGCAGCTAGGGCACTCACTAGAGTGTCTGTTGTTGTCCCTCATGTTCCAGATTGTGATAACATCCTAGTTGACAGTGATCCTTGCAATGTAAAGAGTTGTATATCGAGTAATCACTACATGTTGTAAGAGATAGTAAGATCCGTTTCTCCCTTGTTAATATTTCTTGTTATAACGTTAACTATTTCAACCGGGGAGAGTCCATCCACTCCACGGAGCCTGTTCATTCCTTCAGTAAGAAAGTAATCCTAAGTCCCTAGTAACAGATAATGGAGGTGAATTCTGTAATGAGATTTTTGAAAAGTTGTGTACCTTGTACAAGATCTCTATATTCACCATTGTTCCTCACCATCCTGCCAGTAATGGTTTAGCGGAAAGAATTAATAAGAAAGTCCTCAATGTGTTGAGAGCCACTGTCAATGCCAATAGTGCAACCTGGGATGAAGTTATACCTGATGTTCAATGTGCTGTAAATTCTGCTTACAATGCTTCTATAGGTGATACTCCACATTACGCATTGTATGGTGTAGATAAGCGGTTACCTTATGAGTTATTGTATTCTAAACCGAAACTGGCAGGATGGTGAGCAACAATGGTCAATTTAGAGATCTTGTACAAGGTACACAACTTTACAAAAATCTCATTACAGAATTCACACACTTACACACTCATCTACACACTCATCTACACACTCATCTACACACTAACCTACACACGCACCTACACACTCACCTACACATTCACCTACAAACGCTCCTACACACTCACCTACAAACACACCTACACATTCACCTTCACACGCACCTACACGCTCATCTACACACCTACATATTCATCTAAACACTCTTCTACTCTCCTACACACTCATCCACACACTCACCTACACACACACACCTACACGCTCACCTACTTACTCACCTACAAACCAGCGGAAGGCCTCGGTCAGATGACCAAAAGCTCCAACGGTGGGTCATCATCTGACTAAGACCCGCGTCAGGAAACACATGTCCGGTGTCCTGACGAACCTACCCTACGTACAAACGCACCTACACACTCACCTACACTCTCACCCACACACTCATCTACACACACACCTACACA
The DNA here is from genome assembly GCA_009830355.1 of Cherax destructor. Lineage (NCBI taxonomy): Eukaryota > Metazoa > Arthropoda > Malacostraca > Decapoda > Parastacidae > Cherax > Cherax destructor. The sequence continues at coordinate 108,314 of WNWK01005244.1, read as the reverse complement.
CTCATGTACACACTCATCTACACACTCACCTACACACTCATCTACACACTCATCTACACACGCGCCTACACACTCATCTACACACTCATCTACACACTCATCTACACACACACCTACACACTCATCTACACACTCACCTACACACTCATCTACACACTCACATACACACTCATCTACACACTCATCTACACACTCACCTACACACTCATCTACACACTCACATACACACTCATCTACGCACTCATCTACACACTCATCTACACACTCATCTACACACTCATCTACACACTCATCTACACACTCATCTACACACTCATCTACACACTCATCTACACACTCACATACACACTCATCTACACACTCATCTACACACTCATCTACACACTCACATACACACTCATCTACACACTCATATACACACTCACATACACACTCACCTACACACTCATCTACACACTCATCTACACACTCACATACACACTCATCTACACACGCGCCTACACACTCACATACACACTCATCTACACACTCACATACACACTCACCTACACACTCACATACACACTCATCTACACACTCATCTACACACTCACATACACACTCATCTACACACTCATCTACACACGCGCCTACACACTCACATACACACTCACCTACACACTCACATACACACTCACCTACACACTCACATACACACTCATCTACACACTCACATACACACTCATCTACACACTCATCTACACACTCACATACACACTCACCTACACACTCATCTACACACTCATCTACACACTCACATACACACTCACCTACACACTCACATACACACTCACATACACACTCACCTACACACTCATCTACACACTCATCTACACACTCACATACACACTCATCTACACACTCACATACACACTCATCTACACACTCACATACACACTCATCTACACACTCACAACACATCTACACACTCACATACACACTCATCTACACACTCACATACACACTCATCTACACACTCACATACACACTCATCTACACACTCATCTACACACTCATCTACACACTCATCTACACACTCATCTACACACTCATCTACACACTCATCTACACACTCATCTACACACTCACTACACTCACTACACACTCATCTACACACTCATCTACACACTCATCTACACACTCACATACACACTCATCTACACACTCACATACACACTCATCTACACACTCACATACACACTCATCTACACACTCACATACACACTCATCTACACACTCACATACACACTCATCTACACACTCACATACACACTCATCTCACACTCATCACACTCATACACACTCATCTACACACTCATCTACATCCACACTCATCTACACACTCATCTACACACTCATCTACACCTCATACCTCATCTACACACTCATCTACACACTCATCTACACACTCACTACACACTCATCTACACACTCACTACACACTCATCTACACACTCATCTACACACTCACTACACACTCATCTACACACTCATCTACACACTCACTACCACTCACTACACACTCACCTACACACTCATCTACACACTCACCTACACACTCATCTACACACTCATCTACACACGCGCCTACACACTCATCTACACACTCATCTACACACACACCAACACACTCATCTACACACTCACCTACACACACTTTCATCACACACTCAAGCTCTCCAACTTACCAAAGCTATTACGCACTACTTAACCAAACTTGCAAACTTTCCTTTGGTAAGTTTTTGGCTTTGAAAGTAAAGAAAGCTGCTGGTCGAGGGAAAAGAGGAACGATGGAAGAGAAAGAATTGTTGGGAGCAGAGAATATGGGAAGGGGAGGGGGTGATTTATGTGGGGAAGGATGTTTAGGGAATGGATAATTTTGAGGGAGAAAGGATAACTGAGACGATAATTGGATGACTGTGAGAGGAGATTGTTGTGAGGGAGCGGCGATAATTATGAGGGAAAGAGGACATAACTGTGGGGGGTGGGGTGATTGTAAAGGAGTGGAGGTTGCAATTGCTAGAGGTGGGATGAGTGTAGGGAGGGGATTAATTGTGAAGAAGGGGTATTTTTGATATTAGGTGAAAATTATGAGGGGAAGGGGATAATTGTGATGGGGGAAAACTGTGAGGGATGTATGGGGATGGGGTTATGGGGAGGGAAATATGGGGAAGGGGGTATTGGGAAAGAGGTATGGGGAGAGATATGGAAAAGAAAGTATGGGGAAGGAGGTATGGGGAGGAGGTATGGAGAAGGGGTAATGGGAAGGAGGTATGGGGGAAGGGGGATATGTAGAGGGGTATTGGGATGGGATATGTGAAAGGTGGCATTCGGAAGGGAGTATGGGCAATGTCCACCTGTGGTGGACAGCTACCCACCTGGGGTGGACCTTAAACCTGACTAGTCCTTTCTTCTCCTCCTCCTTCCCTATTTTTTCCCATTTTCTTCTGCCTAAGTGTGTTCTGTAAGTTAGTTCGCCCCCTTCCCACCTCTGCTCTGTGTCTTCAGTGGTAACTGTTGTTGGTGCTTCACGAAGTCTACCGTCAAGGCGGCGATGTTGACCTGAGACTCTCCAAGGACGATGCTCAGTCGCCACGCCCCTCTAGGCTCAGCGTTCACCGAGTATGTGCTAGAAGAAAAAGGCTGATTTTGTAATAATGTTGGTAGAATTACCGACACTATGTTAGGTAAAAAGATCCCAAAAGTGCAACTAATGCAACATTTTATTGTGGAGATCGAAACGTTGCCACAATATGATGTCACATTAGTTGCACTTGTGTCCTCTTACCTATCAGGGGTGATTTTGTTTTTCAACCTGGTGAATAAACTAACAACATTGTATTTCCTTATAATAATGGTACACAATACTGACAGGTAAATGAATAAGACATGTGCAACAGTTGAATATCTTTATTTCTCAAACGTTTCGCCCTTCACAGCAGGTTTCTGCCATCGAAAACAGTGGTGACGAAATATGGAGACATCAGAAGCAGTGAAGAGGAAAAGATGATGTGATCAGTCATCAGTCTTGATGACATAGATTTGGGATGGTCAGTCACTCAGGCTGGAGAAGAGTTCAGCTCCATGGAGCTGAACTCTTCTCCAGGCTGAGGGACTGACTACCTCAAATACCATTTCTCCAAAGTTGATGGACTGATTACATCAACTTCATTGCACTACTACACCTGCAGCCACTGTATTTGACTGAAGAAGCCTACACCCAACTGTTGCACATGTATCTTACTCATCAATAAGCCCTTGTGGCTGGGGTAATTGATCCCAGGGAAGTTCCTAACATCCCTCATCAAGCATCAAAAATAAAATATAAACAATGTCTTTATGGTTTGCTGAGAAAAATAATTTCTTCGTGCCTTTACAGTGGAAAAATTGACGTCACACTGAAGATGTGAAAGTTATTGAAGCTTTAGTCTAGTGGTAATATGAGTAGGGTAATACTACATAAAGAGTTCCATCAAAACTGCTCGTTACACATTATTCAGGAACCTTATTGTTTTTAGAGTTTATTTTTTAATAAAAAACTAAAGAGGGTCGTGAAGTTTATTGGTTACCTGGAGTTCTCTGGCTGAGAATTTTATTGTTGTCTAGAAAGTAAATATAAATTCTTTTTGGATTTTTACAAAGTTAGATTAGAGGAATTAATATAAGTTGGTATAGTTTTATATAAGACTTTGGTTCTTCCTAATTGGGATCCAGTCTCTGGCCTGTCAGATTGTGGGCAATTACGGAAGAGCTCTCAGTAAAGCTCACTGTGGTCGGGTTCAGAGAAGGTACAGGTCTGATAAGTTCTATTTGGAGGAGGAATTTCAGGTTCTGGAAGAGCCGGGTAAGTTCTCTGTAAGGTTGGTTCTTGGGTAAGGGGCAGTGAGGAGGGAGTTCTTAGATATCTTGGAAGGAAGGTTAGGTTGGGTCTTGGAAGGAAGGTTAGGTAGGGTCTTGGAAGGAAGGTTAGGTAGGGTCTGGGAAGGAAGGTTAGGTAGGGTCTTGGAAGGAAGGTTAGGTAGGGTCTTGGAAGGAAGGTTAGGTAGGGTCTTGGAAGGAAGGTTAGGTAGGGTCTTGGAAGGAAGGTTAGGTAGGGTCTTGGAAGGAAGATCAGGTAGGGTCTTGGGGAGAAAAGGAGGTCGGGAATATGTGTTGGGTCAGGAGCGCCACTTAACAGAACAATCTTAACAACACTCCATGGATTCACCAAGATTTCAAGTGTATGTGTGTGTTTGTACTTACCTATTTGAGGTTGCAGGGGTCGATTCACACCTACTGGCCCCGCCTCTTTGCTGAATGTGTGTGTATGTGTATTCACCTCTTTGTGGTTGCAGAGGTCGAGTCGCAGCTCCTGGACCCACCTCTTCACTGGTCAGTACTAGGTCCACTTTGTTCCTGTGTGTAGTTTTTTAAGGGTTATTCTATTTGGTTGTGGTTGGAGTTGAGAGGGTTCTGTGATGGTTGTATTTGGTGGTCCTTCGAGTCTGGACTTCCCTGCCTGTTGATCCTCTCTTGTCTTTCCTTCCTGCCTCTTGTGTCATTTTACTCTCAGTTTCTCCAGTTCTTTTTGTGTTCTGTCACAGTCGAGGTACACCTGCTGGTATTGTTGTGAGTTCTTTAACTGTGGTTTCTGTTGCAAGATCCTGTTTCATACTGTTTCTGTCCTGAATGTCAATTTGACTCGGCTATTTTTTCCCCTTCACATATCCCACAATTCTCCGAAAATTTATCAGCTCTGTCGTATTCTTCTCTCATGCTTGTGTGATTATATTTTCAATCTTTTTTTTTCTCCCCTTGTCGTCTTTGTAAGTCGTCCATTCAGCCTTTTGAAGCCCATGAATAATTTTTGACCTCTCCCTCTTTTCTTCTTATTTTCTTTCCTTTTGTATATCTGGGTTCACGTGTGTGTGCGTACTCACCTATTTACTCACATATTTGTGGTTGCAGGGGGTCGATTCACAGCTCCTGGCCTCGCCTCTTTGCTGGTCATGTCAGTTATCATCCATGTGAGCATATTTTTTTCTGTGAGGGCTATGATATCTGGGGATGCCTCCAAGATTCATTCGTGCCACTCCTCATACTTATAATTGTTATTCCGTCTGTGTTCATGTAACATATCTGTGTGTGTGTGTGTGTGTGTTAGTTATCAGTTGTCTATTGCGACCCCAGAATGGGCCCCAATGTATATATATGTAAATTTATAATGTATATTTTCCATTTTCTATCATTTTATATTGCTGATATTCTCGATAATAGCTAAATCGTTAATATCTTGCTTTATATTATTATTGGACTTATATTTGACTTATATTTGACATAGCTTTTATTTGAGTAGGATGTAACATTATATATTGTACTCATGTTTGTAGTAGCTGCCCTGGAGTTGGCAAACTACCGATTATGACACTATGCTTGTTATGCTGCCGGCGTCTAGTTGCTGGGAGGGAGTCACGTGATTGCACCTGAGGTGGGTGGCTGCTGCTCCTTCCTCGAGAGCACTACGCAGCTGGACATCGTTGTGTCAACACCTCGCTCCTGTCTCTGCTTGTTTTCTCGCCATTTAGACTCTGTTTGGGTAGAGTATGTATTCGGTGGTGAGACGAAACATACTTCTCAGGACTCTGTGTAACTCTGTTCACAGAGGATAGACTAGACAGTGATTTTCGACGTTTTTCTGGGTTGTGTGTCACATTGACACTCAGAGATAACTCAGGTCTCTAGCTACAGCTCCTGACCTAATTTGATAAGGCATCTGTGCACCGTCACAGTTTGGGATTGTTTATACTGAACCTAGCTTCAGTAGAAAGGGAGTTTTGTGACTGTTTTGGAGGATCTATTGATGGTCCCCAGTTAGGGTCAATTTTCTATCTCCTGTTTCCTGATGCTGTGTTGCTGTTGCTTGTTATATTGCTGTTCTGCGAATTGGTCATTTTACTGGTCAATCAAGCTGTTCTGATTGTCAGTTTGTTAGAGAAGCTAGCTTATGAGAAGTTCAGTCGGACACTGGTTAAGTCGAGTCTTAGAGTTACCTGGAGCACACTCATACACACATATATTCTTATTTGCATATATCTGTATTATTGAACTTACTGACATTGTATCTGATGGTACTTTAGAGTCATTTGGATATATGTGCCCTCAGCACATATATGAGAGTAGTGTAGGAGCTAACCTCCTAATTAACCTCCTAATGCATTACTTAATGAATATCCTGATCATATGTACATTTATTTACTTTGAAACCCTAGACACTAACTTTGTTAATAAACATATTAAATTTTATGCTTTGGTTAGTACCCTACTAGTTATAATCCTCCTGGAGAGTATTGAATATATCGGATAACTGGACCAGGATACTGACTTTGTTGCAAAAGCCCAGTAACAGGCTGGATGCTAGAAGGGCTATCCTTTCTAGTGTTCACTGGAGATGTCTATTACTAATAGATATCGTGTCTTTTTGTAACATTGTCAAATAATAAAAAGGCACAATACCGTGACTGGAACAATACACAAATAACCCGCACATAGGACAGAGGAACTTACCACGACGTTTCGGTCCGACTTGAACCATTTACAAAGTCACACTAACAAAAAGGAGAGAAGGAGGGAGTATATATATGCCAGCAGACAGGGACGGGACAAGAGAGGTAGTAGGAAAGGAGGAAGAGAGATAGTGGTAGAGGTAGTAGTAGAAGTAGTGGAGTGAGTCAACTACTAAGAAAGAGGAGCACTGCAAGGGAGCTAGGGGCCCACAAAGGGTAGGAACAAGAACACAGAGGGGGGAGGGAAATAACAATGGACGAAATACCCAAGGCAGAAGAAAGAAACCCAAAGGAGAATGAGAAAAGCGGAAAGGGGAAAAGGGAGAAGAGAAAAAAAGAATCAGATTAAGTCACGTGTGTTCTGAAATTTGGAGCATTTGACAATGTAATGGGAAAGGAAGGCATCTACAGAGACAAAGCCACGACTAAGATTCATACAAGGAAAATTGTGTATAAGGGAGGATTCAACCAGACGGCAACTGTGAAAGTTAAAAGTATGGTAGACAGTTTTAGCAGAAGACCAATCAAGAGGATGACTGTGATCTCTGACATGACAGAAAAGAGCATTGTTGGTGTCGGCAAACCTAACACTACTTTTGTGCTCTCTGAGTCTGTCAGACAGAGATCGGCCAGTTTCTCCAAAGTACTGAAGAGGACAGGAGGAACAAGAAATAGAGTAGACACCAGGAACATCTATAGAGGGAGGAGAGGTATGACTAGATTAGTGCGAAGAGTGTTAGTCTGGTAAAAAGTAAGTCTGATGTCTAAGGAACGGAGAGAATTGTTGAGATTAGAAAGACCGGAAATGAAGGGAAGGCAGAGGACAGGAGAGTTCCCAGGAGTAGAGAGTTTGGGAGAGAAGAAAGTCCGTTAAGCACGTGAGAAGGCAGAGTCAATGAAATGGGAAGGGTAGACTCTGCCTTCTCACGTGCTAAATGGACGTTCTTCTCTCCCAAACTCTCTACTCCTGGGAACTCTCCTGTCCTCTGCCTTTCCTACATTTCCGGTCTTTCTAATCTCAAGAACTCTCTCCGTTCCTTAGACATCAAACTTACTTTTCCCCAGACTAACACATTTTCAGATTCTAACCTGAGCATGAGTAAAAGATTTGAACGTGGTGCTAGCAAGCGCAAGAGAAAGAGACTTGAAAATGATGTGGGTTTTCGGGGGTCAACGCTCCCGCGGGCCGGTCTATGACTAGGCCTCGCGGTGAATCAGGGCCTGATCAACCAGACTGTTACTGATGGCCGCACGCAAACGGATGTACGAACCACAGCCAGGCTGGTCAGGTACTGACTTTAGGTGCCTGTCCAACACCTTCTTGAAGATAGCCAGGGGGTTTATTGGTAATCCTCCTTATGTATGCTTAGAGGCAGTTGAACAGTCTTGCGCCCCCTGACTCTTATTGTGTTGTCCTTATCGTGCTAGTGGCACCCCTGCTTTTCATTGGAGGGAAGTTGCATCTCCTGCCGAGTCTTTTGCTTTCGTTGAGAGTGATTTTCGTGTGCAGATTTGGACTAGTCCCTATAGGATTTTCTAAGTGTATATTATCATGTATCGTTCTCGCCTGCTTTCCAGGGAATACAAATCAAGGTAATTCAACCATTCCCAGAAATTTAGGCGCGTTTCTGTACTTATACAGGCCGTGAAATTTCTCTGTATATTCTCCAAGTCTGTAATTTCGTCTGCCTTGAAACTGGCCGTTGGTGTACAGCAATATTCCAGCCTAGAGAGAACAAGCGATCTGAGTAGAATCATCATGGGTGTGGCATCTCTAGTTTTGAAGGTTCTCATTATCCATCATATCATTTTCCTAGTAGATGTGGCAGATACATTGTTATGATCTTTGAAAGTGAGATCTTCAAACATTATCACTCCCAGGTCATTCATATTAGTTTTTTGCTCTATTGTGTTGTTGAAATTTGTTTTATACTCCGATACAGTTTTAATTTTCTCGAGTTTTCCATAACGAAATAATTGAAATTTCTCTCTATTGAACTTCATATTGTTTTCTGATGTCCGCTTGGACAATATACAATTATATGAGGTTGTAGTCTTATGTTAGGTTAAGCTTCCCTGAAATGCTCAGCATAACTATGGTCCTTCATGCTCTTAATGCTCAGCATAACTATGGTCCTTCATGCTCTTAATGCTCAGCCATTTCTTTACAAACAATGTTTCATGATGAAGTGAACTCGTATTGTGTTTGTTGAGGAGGAGGATGCGTGGTGACCCCGTGACCTGGCTGGCAAAGCTCTAGCTTCACACACGGAGGGCCCGGGTTCGATTCCCGGCGGGGTAGAAACATTTCGACCTGTTTCCTTAAACCTGTTGTCCTGTTCACCTAGCAGCAAGTAGGTACCTGGGTGTTAGTGGACTGGTGTGGGTCGCATCCTGGGGGACAAGATTGAGGACCCCAATGGAAATAAGAGACAGTCCTCGATGACGCACTGACTTTCTTGGGTTATCCTGGGTGGCTAACCCTCCGGGGTTAAAAATCCGAACGAAACCTTATCTTATCTTACAAGATGTATTCAGTATTACAGTGGCATTCGCATACTTGCTTTCCATTCCGCTTAAGAGGCAACTCACTGACCGAAGGATAAGCATTAGGATATCCTTTACAGGTGGATCCTGGGTATTTGTGCATCAGTGTAAGTGTTTTTAACCCCCGAGAGGTCTTGCTGTGACTAGGTGGCCCCGCTGCACGGTGACTGCAGGTGTTGCAATTGACAACAACATGGCCACATTGTTTTAGAACTTTTACAACCGAGAAATCTTTGCTGTTTTTTCAACGTATAAACAGATAAAAGTAAAGTGAAACCCTCTCTAAAGGTTTGTGAGAAAAGAAAACTGTCATTGTAAGCCAGATCAAAATGGAATTGTTGAGAGCTGCCGCACCTGCGACCCTACTGGAAGCTGAGGGAGAGAAAAAACAAGCCTGTAAACTCATCAATGGTGTTCACAAGCTTGTCACCTCTATACAACCCAGCAGAAGCCACCAACTAGCATTAGAGACTGTCCACCTGACGGTCATGTATACACCAATGTATAAAACATCTGTGTTCACACCAAGAGGTTGGTGTAAATATACAGATGTGTAGGGATGTGACATAGACAGGGATATCAGCCACAGTGCCGTGTCTTCCTTTGCAGATGACACCCGAATCTGTATGACAGTGTCCACCATTGAAGACACTGCAAGACTCCAAGCAGACATCAACCAAATCTTTGAATGGGATGCAGAAAACAATATGAAGTTCAATGATAAGAAATTTCAAATTTCAATTACTCCGATATGGAAAACGTGAGGAAATTAAAATTTCATCGGAGTATAAAACAAATTCCAACCACACAAAAGAGCGAAAAACTAATGTCAAAGACCTGGGAGTGATCATGTCAGAGGATCTCACCTTCAAGGACAATAACACTGTAGCAATCGCATCTGCTAGAAAAATGACAGGATGGATAATGAGAACCTTCAAAACCAGGGATGCCAAGCCCATGTTGACACTTTTCAGGTCGCTTGTTCTATCTAGGCTGGAATATTGCTGCACACTAACTGTACCTTTCAAGGCAGGTGAAATTGCTGACCTAGAAAATGTGCAGAGAACCTTCGCGGCACGCATAACTGCGATAAACCACCTCAATTACTGGGAACGCTTGAAGTTCCTAAACCTGTACTCCCTAGAACGCAGGCAGGAGAGATACATTATTATATACACTTGGAAAATCCTAGAGGGATTAGTACCAAACTTGCACACGAAAATCACTCCCTACGAAAGCAAAAGATTCGGCAGACAATGCAACATCCCCCCAATGAAAAGCAGGGGTGCCACTAGCACGTTGAGAGACAACACAATAAGTGTCAGAGGAGCCCAAGACTGTTCAACTGCCTCCCAGCGTACATAAGGGGGATTACCAATAGACCCATGGCTGTCTTCAAGCAGGCACTGGACAGGCACCTTAAGTCGGTACCTGACCAGCCAGGCTGTGGTTCATACGTTGGACTGTGTGCGGCCAGCAGTAACAGCCTGGTTGATCAGGCCCTGATCCACCATGAGGCCTGGTCACAGACCGGGCTGCGGGGGCGTTGACCCCTGGAACTCTCTCCAGGTAAAACTCTAGGTGCTGCGAGTGCAGTAAGAGAAAACACAACAAGTGTCAGGGGCCCAAGGCTGTTCAACAGCCTCCCATGACACATAAAGGGGATTACCAATACATCCCTGGCTATCTTCAAGAGGCAACTAGAAAAATACCTTAAGTCAGTGCCTGACCAGCCGGGCTGTGGTTCATACAATGGATTGCATGTTGCTAGCAGTAACAGCCTGGTTGAGCAGACCCTGATCCACCTTTAGACCTGGTCATGGACCAGGCCGAGGGGGGCGTTGATCCCCGGAACTCCCTCCAGGTAGACTCCAGGTATGTCTAGCTGGCAACTTCACTGAATGTGGTCACTGGCTGTGATGGTCACTGGCTGTGATGGTCACTGGCTGTGATGGTCACTGGCTGTGATGGTCACTGGCTGTGATGGTCACTGGCTGCGATGGTCACTGGCTGTGATGGTCACTGGCTGCGATGGTCACTGGCTGTGATGGTCACTGGCTGTGATGGTCACTAGCTGTGATGGTCACTGGCTGTGATGGTCACTGGCTGTGATGGTCACTGGCTGTGATGGTCACTAGCTGTGATGGTCACTGGCTGTGATGGTCACTGGCTGTGATGGTCACTGGCTGTGATGGTCACTGGCTGTGATGGTCACTAGCTGTGATGGTCACTGGCTGTGATGGTCACTGGCTGTGATGGTCACTGGCTGTGATGGTCACTGGCTGTGATGGTCACTGGCTGTGATGGTCACTAGCTGTGATGGTCACTGGCTGTGATGGTCACTGTTAGTGAATATGATAACTGTACACAATACCGAGAAGTTGATAAGTAAGACCCACGTGCAAGAGTTAGGTATCTTTATTCCTAAACGTTTCGCCTACACAGTAGGCTTCTTCAGTTGAGTACAGAGGAGGCAGCCTCCTCCGTACTCGACTGAAGAAGCCTTCTGTGTAGGCCAAACGTTTAGGAATAAAGATACCTAAGTGTTGCACGTGTGTCTTACTTACATTTCATATAATATATTAATATATTTCGTACAATTAAGGAAATAAGTTCCTACACAACTTTTGAAGTATAACTTGGTATATTTATATATCATAGTTATCTTGTACATATAATCGTATGGTGCTAAGGAAACATTTAATTAATAACTGTACTACTCTTAATAAGTATCATCTGATACTTTGTAATGATGAGATGTACTTGAGTACAAGAATAATATAAGTATGTGTGTGTGTGTATATGTGTGCTCAGTATATGCTCAGTAAGACTCGACTTAGACTTAAAATGTGACTGACACCAAGTCAATAAACAATCTAACTTCCGGACTATCGAGGCAAACAGCTTGCTTAAACAATATCACGACCCATTCGTCAAACAGCAATAGTGTTCGAAGCAGCGGAGAACAGCACAGCCTAGGCAAGGAATCAAGGAGACCAAAAACTACCCTGACTCTGGACCTTCAATAGATCCTACGCAAAAGGCATAAAACTTCCTGAGTTCAGCAATTCCAATTTCCCCAACTACAACAGTGCATAGATGCCAAAACAAATGTAAGTCGAGAGTTGTACTCGGGACCAAAGATATAAAGAATCTCCACGACACACAACACAACCTCTGCTAACGTCAAATATCACTAAGTCTAAATAATGTTCTGTGAACAGAGTTGAACAGAGTTACGAGATGTATGCCCCGGTTCACCAAAGGAGATATTACCAAAAAACAGAGTCTAAATGATCCGAGATGAGGAGAATAGCATTTACCCAGACTGAGCACCGGAGACGATGCTGCTTCAAGAAGCAACAGCTAGAGGGAGAGAGGTTGAGGCAGTGACAACGGTAAGTGTGCCAGGCTGCGCCTGATACAACTATCAAACAAGCAGGAAAGTAGTTTGCCAATTAAAACTCTCCAACAGCGAGGACAATGGGAGATGTAGTTGTTACATCTTACATACATACATACATACATACATACATAAGCTAGTATAATAAGTCAAATAATAATATAAAGCATGAAATTTTAATTTCAGTTATTACTGAAAATATCGGAAACAAAATTATATGAAAGGTAATATATATATATATATATATATATATATATATATATATATATATATATATATATATATATATATATATATATATATATATATATATATATATTATTGTATATATATATATATATGCAAAAAGATCACAGTAAACAGGTGATATCAAAATATGCAAAACAACCACTATGAAAAAATAGAAGAATTCCAAGCGCTTTCGTGACAACTCACATTATCAAGGAACTATAAAAGGAAACGTGAGAAGAAGGCTTATAAAGAGGCAGAATACACCTCACAGTCACATCACACTAACAAAGAAAACACCTCACAGTAGCGTAACATCTCACGACTCTGTGAAGAGGAACATAAGAAAGGACCTGAAACTCTTCCCAAGAATTAAGATTAGTCCAATTTATCATTAAATTCTTCCCAAATTTTATTAATTATAAATGAATCCAATTTATATAAACCAAAAGAAATATTCATATTATTTTCAAAACTGCTTTTAATAAAACATGATTCTATTATATTCCTCTCAACCATGGACTTGCTTGATACAACCTTCTCAGCATTTTGAAAATCAATTGGATGGTTAAAATCTTCACATGAATAAATAGAGCATTAGAATCTTGTCCAGTTCTAATGCTATATTTATGTTGTTTTAATCTTAGTTCAAGACTTTTACCAGTTTGACCATAATAAACTTTATCGCATATTTTACAGGAATCTTATAGACATCCGTCAGCATTTTGGGGGAATTTTTTATCAAAAGTCTTTTACTGTATCAAGATTTTTAAATACAATATATATATATATATATATATATATATATATATATATATATATATATATATATATATATATATATATATATATATATATATATATATATATATATGTATATATATATATATATATATATATATATATATATATATATTTTATTTATTTATGATGGGGTCCACCTCTGGTACAAATTGTGGGACCCATAGCCTCGGAGAAGTGGATAAAAAGGCTTCAAGGAAGAATATTTGGATTTTTTCCTGAAGCCATTTGAATATTCCACTTCCACTACCACCCCATCTTTTAATTTTTTTTTTTACCAATAGATATATTTTATTACATAATATGGTACAAAGGATTTAAGAGATACATTGTTGATATAAAGATGGCATATACAGTACACGAGGTGTGAGAGATACATGTCTAGTACATATTGTTACATGTTTGTCACTGATTATAATGCGAAAATCTCATCCAGCTCCTCTGAGCTGGGGCGCGTGCCCAGAATACAGCATGCATTACCCCTCTGAACAGCAGCGCTGAGTCGCTGGAACAGAAAACTAGCTACCCTGGGATCCCTAGTTACCCTGTTGAGTCTTTTGCCCAGCTCCTTGAGGAACTTAGATGCACTCTTTCCCCATGAGCCAAGGGTCTCTGAGCCTATGGGAACAAACATATAATGATGGGCAAGTTCTCCATATTTTCTCGACTTCTGGAAAACCCTGAAGGTGGCAGCTGCCCCTCCTTCCTCCCTGGTGTATTGGAGATAGGTATCAGCTAAGGTAGATGCACATGTGTAGTCCCACACCACCTGCTTGCCGTCTATCCAGGCTGCCATCAGATCTGCATAGTTTTGGTGGCTCCCTTATTGCTGGGCATCCGGCTGTTGTGAGGCTCCTCTTGATAATGTTATTAACCTCTTCATGTCTTGCAATCTTTCCCTCGGATTTACGACACACAAGACCATGGTACCCGAATCGGTCTGCTGCTTCACTGCCACAAATACACCTGTGTTCGGCGAGAATAGGGGCGGCAAGTCGAAGGGCAACACCAATGCGGATGGTCTGTGGGTCGAGGCGTGTGCAAAGGCTGGAGTTGGGAACAGCCAAAAGAAAGTCTCCTGAATGAGGAGCTCTCACTGCAAGGAGGCGGGCTCTATCCTTCCCTGACACACTCTGAAGCATTGCTGAGGCTATATTCTCTACTGTTGGGCCATCCCAGTGCGACTGTTTGTAGTTGTTGGGGGGAGCAGGCCTGGTTTCAGAGCCTGTTAGATTATCCCAGATCCTGGCTCCATCATCGAACTTTTGGTCATGGATTCCAATCGTGTCCCTAAGATGTTCAGGGAGAATCGCTGCTACAAGCCCTCTGGATGCAATGCATGAAGACAGGAAAGCAGGTAGAGCAATCTGAGATGACTTGCGGACACCAATGCCTCCTAGTCTGACTGGGAGTGTAGCTTGGTCCCACTGCCCATCTTCTAGAGTAAGGTAAAGTACATTAGTAAAGATCTGCCTCAGGATACTGTCATATTCGTGCAGTATAGGGTTATCATATGAAGGAGCACATCTTAGGAAATATGTCAACCTGGGCAGACTCAAGCATTTTGTGAGAAGGTACAAGGCATCATGGGTGTCAAGATTGCCTATTCGTTGTTCCATTCACTTCAATTCTTTTAGTTTCTTCCTGAGAATTGTGTCAATGGCATCGCTTCCCAGAGGTGCTCCAAGCAAGACACTATTAGTGGGGGCAATGACTGTTGCTCCTGGTAGTTTTGATAACACTGCATCTATCACTTGTTGATTGACTGAGATGATTTCACATTTGGATAGATTCAGGATGAGACCCATTTCCTGTCCCCGTGTCATCACCTGTGTAAGATCATCTAGAAGGGACTCCTTTGCGTGTGGACGGGCTGCTTTGGGAATATGTGTGAGTGTCCTGGTACCTGTTGCTTTAATTGCTTCCAAGATATTATCTGATGAGATGAGATCTGTTGGAGTGGGTTCAGGTGCCTGAAGTGGCTCTGGGTTATCACTTTCCACAGGAGGACATATATATATATATATATATATATATATATATATATATATATATATATATATATATATATATATATATATATATATATATATATATATATATATATATATATATATATGTTGCCGATTAGGTAAAACTTGCGATTTTGGCTTAAATAGCAACGCTCACCTTGCCATATAAGACAAGTGAAAATTTGTGTATGCAATAATTTCGCCAAAATCATTCTGAACATAACGAAAAAAATATATTTCATTGTGTTTGTTTATTATTAAATTATTGTTAACGTATCTAAAATATATTTAGTTGGGTTAGGCTAAATTAAATTGCGCTTGTTGTAATAAGGTTAGGTAGGTTTTCAAAGTTTCTCTTGGTACAAAATTATAAATTTTTACATTAACATAATGAAAAAAATATATCTTCAAAGGTATAAGAGAAATTTTTAGAAAGGACTTAATTTTAAATGAGTTCTTGCTAATTGACCAGTTTTACATAATCGGCACGACATATTTATATATATATATATATATATATATATATATATATATATATATATATAATTATTCATTGCGTTCTTTTCATAGGTTGCAACAGTCTGCAAGTGACAGTGCCGTCAGATATCTCTCTCTGTCAATAAGGAATTTTACGAGGTTTTTAAATCACAGTCTCATTAGTACATTTGAGAATATTACATATAATAATGTAGTGAAAAGCAGCTGCAGCCACTATCAGCCACTATCAGCCACTTTCAGCCACTATCAGCCACTTTCAGTCACTATCAGCTACTATCAGCCACTCTCAGCCACTATCAGCCACTATCAGCCACTATCAGCTACTATCAGCCTCTATCAGCTACTATCAGCTACTATCAGCCTCTATCAGCTACTATCAGCCACTATCAGCCCCTATCAGCCACTATCAGCCACTATCAGCTACTATCAGCCTCTATCAGCTACTATCAGCCTCTATCAGCTGTGATCTCAGGCTGTTACTGTTACTATTTGAGTGTGTGTGTACTCACCTATTTGTGGTTGCAGTGGTCGATTCATATCATAGCTCCTGGCCCCGCCTCTCTTCACTGGTCGCTACTAGGTCATCTCTCTCCCTGCTCCATGAGCTTTATCATATCTCGTTTTAAAGCTATGTATGGTTCCGGCCTCCACTACGTCGCTTGCCAGACTATTCTACTTTCTGACAACTCCATGACTAAGGAAACACTTCCTAACATCCCTTTGACTCATCTGAGTCTTCAATTTCCAATTGTGACCCCTTGTTTCTGTGTACCATCTCTGGAACATCTGGAACATGAGGTAAACCAAGGGCTCGTTCTGGTCTTCCCATTATTTCTGTTGCCCTTGGAAACAAACCTCTCCTCTGCCTCCTTGCATTTTGTTGTCACTTAGTCCATCATTTCGTTTACTGATTTTCCTACCAATTATCTTTCCCACTGAACCTCCTGCAAGAAGTTCCTCATGCCTGTGTAGACCCCCTTTTGTAGTTTGGCTTTTCCTTTCCTACTCCTGTTACCCTCAGAACCATCTGATCACTAGCTCCGAGGGGCCTTTCGTATGTAATGTCCTCGATGTCCGAACTACTCAGGGTGAATACAAGGTCCAGTCCTACTGGCTCATTTTCACCTCTCTCTCTGGTAGTGTCCCTAACATGTTGATGCATGAGGTACCACATTCATCAACTTGGCTCTCCATGTTTCGGGACCCCTCATGTGGCTCCAGGTTTTCCCAGTCAATTTCCTTGTGATAGAAATCGCCCATAACTAGTAGCTTTGCTCTACCTGTGTGAGCTCTTCTGGCCACCTCAGCTAGTGTATCAACCATTGCTCTGTTGCTCTCTTCTTATTCTTCTCTTGGCCTTCTGCAGTTCTGTGGTGGGTTGTACATCACTGCAATGACTACCTTGTGTCCCCCAGACTGAATTGTACCTACTATATAGTCCCTTTCGCCCATTTCGTCCATTCCTTCCGCTTCCTCAAATCCCCATCGGTTTTTAATGAGCAGTGTGTATGAGTATGTGTATGTATGTGTATGTGTGTGTGTACTCCCCTAATTGTACTTATCTATTTGTGGTTGCAAGGGTCAAGTCGTAGCTCCTGGCCCCGCCTCTTCGCTAGTGGAAGATCGATTGCTCTGTTTCAATATTTCTTTTTCTTTTCTCCTGTCGTCTAGAGCAGCTGATATTCATCTCATACAATGAGATATTCCCAGAGCTTATTTACGTTAAAGCGGAAGACCTGCCATAAAATTCTACTGAGGGAACAAAAAAAAAAGATTTTGGTTCTGACAGCTGTGTTAAAGCCGAAGGTGAGAGAGAATATTGTTGAAGGGGCAGTCTCTAAGGTCTGGCGCTGTCAACGTCTCTAAGGTCTGGCGCTGTCAACGTCTCTAAGGTCTGGCGCTGTCAACGTCTCTAAGGTCTGGCGCTGTCACCGTCTCTAAGGTCTGGCGCTGTCACCGTCTCTAAGGTCTGGCGCTGTCACCGTCTCTAAGGTCTGGCGCTGTCACCGTCTCTAAGGTCTGGCGCTGTCAACGTCTCTAAGGTCTGGCGCTGTCAACGTCTCTAAGGTCTGGCGCTGTCAACGTCTCTAAGGTCTGGCGCTGTCAACGTCTCTAAGGTCTGGCGCTGTCAACGTCTCTAAGGTCTGGCGCTGTCACCGTCTCTAAGGTCTGGCGCTGTCACCGTCTCTAAGGTCTGGCGCTGTCACCGTCTCTAAGGTCTGGCGCTGTCACCGTCTCTAAGGTCTGGCGCTGTCAACGTCTCTAAGGTCTGGCGCTGTCAACGTCTCTAAGGTCTGGCGCTGTCACCGTCTCTAAGGTCTGGCGCTGTCACCGTCTCTAAGGTCTGGCGCTGTCACCGTCTCTAAGGTCTGGCGCTGTCAACGTCTCTAAGGTATGGCGCTGTCACTATCTCTACAGTATGGCGCTGTCACCGTCTCTACGGTATGGCGCTGTCACCGTCTCTACGGTATGGCGCTGTCACCGTCTCTACGGTATGGCGCTGTCACCGTCTCTACGGTATGGCGCTGTCACCGTCTCTACGGTATGGCGCTGTCACCGTCTCTACGGTATGGCGCTGTCACTGTCACTGTCAGTGCGTCTGTCTGTTTGTCTTTGTATGATCATCTGTATATGTATGTCTGTCTGTGTCAGCATGTCTGCCTCTGTATGAGTGTATTTATCTGTCTATATATGTGTCTGTTTGTGCATCTATATACTCGCCGGTTTGTGTTTGCGGGGGCTGATACTTAGCTCCTGGCGCCAACTAGACCACCTTGATCGGCATCTCTGACTTCTGGCCTTTTGGGTCTTATATCTGCTCTTGAAACTGTGTAGTGAGTTTGCCTCAACCACTCTTCAACCACCCTGAGACTGAAGAAATACCTCCTGACATAGACGGAGAAGTAAGCCATAGCTCCGTGTCTTCCTTTTCTGATAACACCCGAATTGCCATGATAGTGACCTCCATCGAAGACACTGCAAGTCTCCAAGCGGATATTAACCAAATCTTTAAATGGGCCGCAGAAAACAATATGAGGTTCAATTACTTCGCTGCGGGAAACTCGAGAAAATTAAAGCTGTATCGGAATATGAAAGAAATTCCAATCTCACAATAGAGCGAGAAACTAATGTGAAAGACCTGGGAGTGATAATGTCAGAGGATCTCACTTTCAAAGATCACAACAATGTGTCTACCACATTTGCTAGGAAAATGATAAGATGGATAATGAGAACCTTCAAAACTAGCAACGACAAACCCATGATGATTCTACTCAGGTCGCTGGTTCTCTCTAGGCTGGAATATTGCTGTACACTAACGGCCACTTTCAAGACAGACGAAATTACAGACTTGGAGAATATACAGAGAACTTTCACGGCCTTTATAAGTACGATAAAGAACCTAAATTATTGGGAATGATTGAAGTCCCTTGAATTGATTTGATAATATACACTTGGAAAATCCTAGAGGGACTAGTCCCAAATCTGCACACGAAAATCACTCCATACGAAAGCAAAAGACTCTGCAGGATATGAAAAGCAGGGGCGCCACGAGTAAGCTAAGAAACAACACAATAAGTGTTAGGAGCCCAAGACTGTTCAACTACCTCCCAGCATACGTAAGGGGGATAACCAATAGACCCCTGACTGTCTTCAAAATGGAGCTGAGCAAGCACCTAAAATCAGTACCCGACCAGCCGGGCTGTGGTTCGTACGTTGGCTTGCGTGCAGCCAACAGTAACAGCCTGGATGATTAGGCCCTGAAACACCGCGAGGCCTGGTCACAGAACGGGTCGCGGGGCGTTGACTTCCGAAATCCTCTAAAGGTATACTCCAGGTATACTAATCACAGTAGATGCATGAATTAACTCAAGGCCTTTCACTTTATTGCCAGTGCTTCACCAGGATCTTTGCAATTGGAGAAAATTGATTGATGACATGGAAACTTTCAAGGCTCATTTTGATGCAGCCATTGTTGTGTGGAGGGAGGGATGTGATAGTCACCCCAGCTCCACAATCTCTGCCACCACCACAAGGACACTTGCTAAAAAAAAGTTTAAAGGTATAAATAGAAACTGATAGTAAGCCCACAAATTGCACTAAATTGGTCAAATGTTTATTATAAGAAAACAAAATTTGTACCATACTTTAACAGGCAAGGAAATACAAAATTCCTCCAGAGTCCTGTTATGTTTTCCAGAAAGATGGAACTCATCTTAACATTATATTTGAAATTGACAATGAACGTTTTAATAATACTTTTGTAACTGAAAAAATATACATTGTTGCAGAGACTCCACAAATCCCTGTCTTCACATCAGACACTAATTCGTATAAAGGAGTCATAGCCAGCGTAGTTGGTTAAGTCACACAGGAAGTACAAGTTATGAGATTATTCTTATACGAAAATATACAATGCAGCTGCAGTCCCCGGTCAATTGCTATGGAAATATTTAATTTTACTTATAGGATGACAACTCATTTCTGTTATAACTGTCTATTGGGTTGGTCTAGTAACCTGTCAGGTAGCGTCGAGGTAGGTGGTCTAGTAACCTGTCAGGTAGCGTCGAGGTAGGTGGTCTAGTAACCTGTCAGGTAGCGTCGAGGTAGGTGAGATATACGACCGTTGATGAGCTTCGTCTTTATTTTAGTAATGGGGTTCACAGCGGGCAGTGTCAGGTGTGCCGAAATAAGTCCTGGTGGGGAGCTGTCCACAGGTAGGCCGCCGGTCGTCAAATGAGAAAGAGGCATGGCCAGATAAGTCTAACTTGAGGACCTGCCCTCTGCTAAGTACTCAGGAAACTTGGCCCACAACAACTTACTCCAAGGGAGGTCTGTGAGAACTAGCAAGTAGGTTTAGTCTACATTTGGCATGATCAAAATTACTGTTCCGGGGACATAGAAAATGAATCACAGAATGTGGGGCTATATTTCAGAGACTAAAATAAATTGAACTCGTTTGGTCACTTATTCGGCAAAACACATACAAGAGCCACCGAGATAATCAATGTTATCAAAACCTTTAACTAGTTTGCAAGAGCAGGTAACATCAGATTTTTGGTCTATGGTACTCTAGGCAGGATAACACTAGGGTAGTACCAAGTTCTGAGATTTCAGTGCAGTTTAAACTCAAGAAATATGCAAGTCATCGCACACTTCCAGTGTGTGGTGTCTTATACCAAGCAGTCAGCTGATGTACAATCCCCTCAGTCAAATATGAGTCCATCTTATATAGCCCTTGACTTAAACTATAAAGACCATATGGTTATTATATTATATAATAGCTGATTCAACGACATTCCTTTCGATTGTTGAACTATTACGGATGATAGTTTGACCATCATTCCATTATTCTGGGTGACTGCAAGACCTAACGTGATTGATTATTACATTTGATTCCTGTGCAGTCCATACTGGTCCATACTGGTCCATACTGGTCCATACTGGTCCATATGGATGGTGATCCAGCGTAAATTCTAATGATTTTAATGAGTGCTCAAATGTACAAGATGTTGCATTCAAAATATGATACGTTATGTACACTCTAACTGTAATGATTGGTGTATTCTTAATTTTCAAGTGTTTGTCTGCCCCACTATTCTTTAATACAGTGTTTATAAGCATTTTTAATGCTCTGAAAGTGTCGCTAATTTTTTATTATAGGTCAACTCAAGGTTTCTTTGTGTAGGTGTCTTCATAGATTCAGTTCTATAGAAGGTTTTCTTTCTAGCTAATAGTGCCTTATCCACAAAGTCTAGGCTTCTGTAAACTAGAGGCTATGTTAAAAATCTTTGCTCATACGACATCTAAAAACTCAGGCCAACAAATACGTAAGGCTTTCAAAAAATGTAAGAAAGACACTCTTCTTCACTTCAGTTCGTGGTTAGAATAATAGTAGATATATGAATATACATTCATGGCATTCTTATATACTGAAAAATTAAAAACTTATCTCAACTTGGTGGATCAAGACATCCAAGAAAGGAGCTTCTTATTATATTCCTATTCAACTGACGAACCTAAATGAGTAAAAATTCATCCAAATATTGATCTTTTCACAAGAAGAGAATATCATCCACATATCTAAACCACTGTGCTGAGCTATGTAAAAGATCTTTGAGTAGTTTGTTCTTGAAAAGTTACCACTTGAGTCACCAGATTAACCATCACCATTCCAAATCTTCGGGCAAAGTGTTTCCCACTGAAGAAAATTTACGCTCCATCACACAAACACTGCTTAATCAATTCAGTGATTATATTCTTAGGAAATGGCATGAGGTAATGTCAAGTTTCTCAGTCAGATCTATATTGTCGTAATTATGTGTATCTAAGATATTGCATTTTTTTTAGCTTAACCTGTCTAGAAAGCTCAGGACATGTTATTATCCTGTCTAAAGCTGCCCTATACTACAGAAACTTGTAGACTGGTATATATCATAAGCGTAGGTTTGATGTCACCTGCCCTTTCTACCTAAATTAGTTAAAAGTTTAGAAAACATCAGTTCTTTCGGTGGCCCTTGTACGCATGTGTTTTTCCCACGAAGAGGTCACATGAGTGCACATTAGTTTAGTCTCCTTTCTGGAAAATGGTCTTCTAGTCTATGATTCGTTTTCCATGTCCCCAGAATGGTAACTTAAAATTCCTCATGAACTATTATCCTATAATTATAATCAGATATTTTTGCAACAGTAGACTGTGGACTATTAATTTTATTAATTCTTTTCCTACTACTGTAGCTATGATTCCTGATATGATGACAGGGATTTGTGGCGGCCCAGCAATAACGTGTATTTCCTTTGAAGTAATGTTCCAGATTTGTGATATTACATTTCCTTGACATCTGACCACACTGCTAAGATGTTAGTTTTATGTTATAAACGTTTTTATTATCAGTTTTTAGTTGCACCTTTAAACCTTTATTGACACGTGATGCTTCTGAAGTGCCACTCTTCCATTCTTCCTTCCCTCTTTCTGATATGGGACAAAGCTAACACCGGGTTAGCCTAGACGCTACAGCGTCCCACTCTCAATTTATGGACCGTTCTGTTTATTCATCGGCAGTTGTTTATTACAATATGAGTTCATATATAGTAAATATATGTATATATATATATATATATATATATATATATATATATATATATATATATATATATATATATATATTGGCAAACAGTTCTCATAGATAACTTAAGCTCACTGTTGGTATTTTGTAAGCCCACTTTTCAACAATCTCCTTCAAGAGTCTTGTAAACTCTTAATCCGATTTAACCAGCTGGTGCAACCCCATTCAACGAATCGATACAGGATTTAAAGAAATTGCCTTTCCCTTTTGTCGTTCAGAGCATTGTGCACTTAGTTGACATGTATGTACATGAAGACCAAGAAAATGGTGTCTCCTGGCGGTGAATACGACAGATGCTGGTAACTGATTGCTTGGTTGGAGTTTTCGGATGTCGATCTTTCGAACACACTGTCTTATTCAACTATCACTCTATGTATCTCGTTCACAATGAGTTCCCCATCATGAACCAACTGCCACTGACCACAAGATTGTGGCCAGTGGCAGTTTACTACCACAGTTACCATAAAAATAAGCCGAAAAATGCACACTTATGGGGTAAATTCACGAGAGGCCTTCACTCAGAGCCTTCTGTTGACGTCACTTAATTAGTTTATTTACCAGTGTGTAGCTGTTACAACGCTACAAGTGCGTCCTATCTGATGGCAAGAAGGCAATTATCGGTGGCACTGACGATCTGTCGTGCCTACAAGCAGAAAAGAAATGTTGAAATTCTCAGCATCTCAGTACACTCCAGCCTTACAATGGTTTCATTGCGAACGATCAACGTTCTTTTAATTGCAGAATGTCTCTTAATCTAACATTCATTATTACTAAAACATTAAGCTAAGAAATACTAAATTTAACTAGTAATAGTTCATTAACAATTACTTATAATACCAAATATTGACAGAAAAGCTGTCAGTTTGAATCATATCATGCTAAACACAGAGGCCTGTTATTATTTCTTTATATGGACAGGAAAGATGTTGAATCCTCTTGCAGGCGCGGTGTCCTGTGGATCGGTTGGCAACCCACTAATCTCACACACTGAGTGTCCGTCGTTCGATTCCCGGCGTGGGTCGCAACGCTGGGGATGTTCTCTTATACCTGCTGCCCCTGTTCACAGAGCAATTTGTAGGTACCTGGGTGTAAATCGACTATTGTGGGTCGCATCCTGGGAGAGGGGTACTAACATGGGACTGGGCTTTGAAACAGCTCTTAGCCTGTAAAATAAATCTGTGTAAAAATAGTCTTTCTCTGTCTTATGAATATCATACCACACAAATGTGTGTGCGTGTGCACGTGTGTTCACCTATATGTGGTCGTTGGTTGCTACTAGGTTCATTCTCTTTTGGCTTTGGGAGGCTTATCGTACCTCTTGTTAAAGCTGTGTATGGACCATGCTTCTACCACTTCATTCTCCAAGTCATTCCACTTCCTGACTACACTAAGGTTGAAGAAATATTTCCTAACATCACTGTGACTCCTCTATATTTTCAACTTCCAGCTATGCCTTCGTGCTCCAGCTTCCTGTCTCTCAAACAATCTATCACTGTATTTTATAAGTCGTTGATACATCACCCCTATTCCTTTTTTTCTCTAGTGTCAACAGGTTGAGTTCCCTTATCTTCTTCTCATAGCTCCGGGGTTAATCTTCCCAAACTTCTGCAATTTCTCCAATATTTTAACATGTTTAACCAGGTGTGGGTTCCGTACCTGGTGCTGCATGATCCTATATGGACCTAATGTACACGGTGTACAGTGTCGTGAATGACTCTTTACTAAAATGTCCAAAAGCTAGTAGTCATAGACTTGTCAGACGCGTATTTGATGCAGTAGTTACTTGGTTGATGTGCGCCTCAGGCGAAATGCTCTGTACAATACTCACCCCTAGGTCTTACTGTGGGGTGTATGTGAGTGTGTACTCACCTAATTGTGGTTGCAGGGGTCGACTCATAGCTCCTGGCCTCGCCTCTTCATTGGGTGCCACTAGGGCCACTCTCTCCCTGCTCCATGAGCTTTATCATACCTCTGCTTAAAGCTATGTATGGTACCTGCCTCCACTACCTCAATTTCCAGACTGTTTCACTTCCTAACAACTCTGTGACTGAAGAAATACTTCCTAAAATCCCTGGGACTCACCTGAGTTTTCAACTTCCAGTTGTGACCCCTTGTTGCTGTGTAACATCTTTGTAACATCCTGTCTCTGTTCACTTTGTCGATTCCTCTCAGTATTTAATATGTCGTTATCATGTCCTCCCTGTCCCTCCTGTCCTCCAGGTTCGTCAGGTCGAGTTCCCTTAACCTCTCCTCTTAGGACTTGCCCCTTAGCTCCTGGACTAGTCTCTTTGCAAACATTTACATTTTCTCTAATTTCCTGACGTGCTTGGCCAGGTGTGGGTTCCAAATTGGAGCTGCATATTCCAATATGGGCCTGACGTACATGGTGTACAGGGTCCGGAACGACTCCTTACTGAGATGTCGGAATGCTATTCTTAGGTTCACTAGTCGCCCATATGGTGCAGCAGTTATTTGGTTGATGTGCACCTAAGGAGATGTGCTCGGTATTATAGCCACCCCAAGATCCTTTTCCTTGAGCGAGGTTTGTAGTCTTTGGTCCCCTAGACTGTACTCTGTCTGCAGTCTTCTTAGCCTTTCCCCGATCTTCATGACTTTGCACATAGTGGGGTTGAACTCCAGGAGCCAGTTGCTGGACCAGGCCTGCAGCATGTTCAGATCCCTTTGTAGTCCTGCCTTATCCTCACATTGAATTCTCCTCATTAACTTCAGATCGTCTGTAAACAGGGACACTTCTGAGTCTATTACTTCCGTCATGTCATTTACATATACCAGAAACAGCACCGGTCCTAGGACTGACCCATGTGGAACCCCGCTCGTCACAGGCGCCCACTCTGACGCCTCATCAGGTACCATGACTCGCTAATGCTTTCCTGCCAGGTATTCTCTGATCCATTGCAGTGCCTTCCCTGTTGTACCTGCCTGGTCCTCCAGCTTTTGCACTAATCTCTTGTGTGAAACAATGCCACAACCTTCTTACAGCCAAGAAAATACAATTTACCCACCTCTCTCTCTCTCTCTCTCTCTCTCTCTCTCTCTCTCTCTCTCTCTCTCTCTCTCTCTCTCTCTCTCTCTCTCTCTCTCCTCACTCTCTCTCTTTCTCCAGTAGGTTTGTGACACAGGATTTCCCGTCCTTGAATCCGTGCTGGTTGTCGTTTATAAGCTCGTTCCTTTATAGGTGGTCCACCACTCTTCTGATAATTATCTACATGACTCTGCATGTGTTAGTGACACTGGTCTGTAGTTTAATGTTTCGTGTCTGTCTCCTTTCTTAAAAATTGGGACTACATTTGCTGTCTTCCATACCTCAGGTAGTCGCCCTGTTTCGATAGATGTGCTGAAGAGTGTTGTTATTGGTACACAGAGCGCCTCTGTTCCCTCTCTCAGGACCCACAAAGAGATGTTATCCAGCCTCATCCCCTTTGAGATATCTAGTTCTCTTAGCAGCCTCTTCACCTCCTCAGTTGAATGTATCATGTCTAACACTTGATGGTGTACTCCACCTTTCCGTCTCCACTGAGAATTCTTCTTTGAATCTCATGTTGAGCTCCTCACAATCTTCAAGGTCGTTTCTTGTAAACTCCCCACCTTCCTTCCTCAGCCTAATTACTTGGTCTGCGACTGCTGTTTTATTCTCGATGTGACTGTACAACAGCTTCAGGTCAGACTTGGCTTTTGCTACTATGTCATTTTCGTATTGTCGTTGGGCCTCCCTCCTTACCTGTGCATATTCATTTCTTGCTGTTCGACAGCTCTCCTTATTCTCTTGGGTCCTTTACCTTCTATACTTCTTCCATTCCTTGCGCACTTGGTTTTAGCCTCTCTACACCTTTGGATGAACCAAGGTCTTGACCTGGCCTTCTCATTATTTGTATTGCCCTTGGGTACAAACCTCTTCTCTGCTTCCTTGCATATTGTTGTCACATATTCCATCATCTCATTTACTGCCAGTTCTCTGTCCTACTGAATGTCGTGCAGGAGATTCCTCATTCCTGTGAAGTTCCTCTTGTAGTTTGACTTCATTCGTCTTGCCCTTCCTGCTTACCTCTCCATTTATAACTATACTATGTATTCGATGCTTAAAACCACGTGATCACTAGCTCCGAGATGCCTTTCATGTGTGATATCCTCAATATCTGCACTACTCAAGGTGAATACTAGGTCCAGGCTTGCAGGTTCATCCTCTCCCCTCTCTTTAGTAGTGTCCCTGACGTTTTGATGCATGAGGTTTTCCAGTACCACCTCCATCATCTTAGCGCTCCACGTTTCTTGGCCCCTATGTGGCTGCAGGTATTCCCAGTCGATTTCTTTGTGATTGAAGTCACCCACAACTAGTAGCTTTGCCCTGCACATATGGGCCCTTCTGGCCACTTCAACCAGTGTGTCAACCATATCTCTGTTACACTCATCATATTCTTGTTTTGGCCTCCTGCTATTCTGTGGTGAGCTATACATCACTGCAATCACCACCTTGGGACCTCCAGCCTCCTCTCTCCAACTTCTCAAAATCCCATTTGTTTTTGATGGGCAGTGTCACTCCTCCAGTCCCCTGTGCCTCTGTCTTTCCTCAGGATCTGATATCCAGTTGGAAAGATGGCATCTCTTATCATTCCTGTGAGCTTTGTTTTTGTGAGAGCTATGATATCTGGTGATGTCTTTGTGATTCTTTCGTGCCATTCATCCCACTTATTCATTATTCCATCAGCGTTGGTGTACCATACCTTCAAGTTCCTCTCCAACACTGTATCCTTGGGGTTTGTGGGGTGGGGGCCTGGCAAGGTGCTATGATATTGGCTGTGAGTGTGGGGTGTGGTTTGTGTTGGGATAGTATGCTTGGCTGCTGGGTTCTGAGGATAGATATGTGGGTGTTTTCCTTGTCTCTCTTTCTTGCCCCTTTTGTCCCTGTGTAATCTCTCGCAGCTCTTGTCGTTCTGTCCTCGTTCTGTCACTGTCTAGGAACACCCTTCGGTATGTTGTTGATTCCCTTATCCATGGTTTCTCCTGCAGGATCCTGTCCTGCTCCTTTTCTGTCTTGAAAATCAGTTTGACTGGCCGATTTCTCTCCTAGAACTCCCCTATTTTCTGAAAATTTATTAGCTCAGACATTTCCTCCTCTCATGTAAGTTTCATGATATTTTCAATCTCTTCTTTTTCTTTCTGTCATCTTTCAACATATGTCCGCCCTTCGCTCTCCTGAAGCCTGTGGATAAAGATTGACCTCTCCCTCTCCTCCTCCCATTGTTTTTCCCTCAGCATCTCTGGATCCCATTTATGCATGGCCATCACCACCAGAGATTCCTAAGAACCCTGTAATGGCCTAGCAGAGACTCACATAACACTAAATGCGTGGAGACCCAGAATGATATAAATCAGCTGCAGAAATCATCCATATATATGCTATATTAACAACTAAGAAGACTTGTGCTACCACCACCTACCCCACTTCCAGGCGAAGTGAAAATTCTCAAAATCTGTCCATAACAATGGGCAATTACCCATCACCAACAAATTATCTGAAGCCACTGTCAATGGCCAGGGGTCAGTGCAACGATAGAAGATCCAGTAACCAACCCAGGACTCATAACACCACAGGTGAGAGAAGCATCACTACAAGTAAAACATCTCCTACTCCCAGCCAGAAGGAAGCATCCCTCACCACCCACCGCTACCCCCACAACACTCGCCACACAAGATCATTCCTTCGAAGGATTTGAGGATTTGAATATTAAAGACCCAGAATTATCTAAATTCATCAAGATCTAGAGACAAAAATTCGACTTATTAACTCGGGAAATGCAATAACTTAAAACCTCCAATGACATGTTAACCCGGGAAATTAAGGAACTACAAACCTCTAACACACAGTACCTCGGCAAGATCACAACTCTGGAACACAAACTAAACACAATGGAACAACTAAGCAACACCCACACCCAGTCTGAGTACACCATCAACCGTTAACGCATGCTGTTAACAACTTCCAAGACCACTTCGACCAACAACAACTACCTGATTAAGTTGTAGTAAATAGCAATCTTCTCTCAGCAACTATAACCCAGGAAACATGTAAACAAACCACCGTTCAACTTATCCAAGTCCAACTTTGTCTCAGCAAACCTAGTGATGACATAAAGGAGTGTAAAGTGATGGGGTATCAAACTGGTGAAAAAATCAGTTATACTAAAGTTCAACACTAGCTGCTGCAAACCTTTGCACTTTATCCAATTTCTTGACGTGCTTGACCAGGTGTGGGTTCCATACTGGTGCTGCATATTCCAATATGGGCCTGACGTACACGGTGTACAAAGTCTTGAACGATTCCTTACTTAGGTGTTGGAAAGTTATTCTTAGGTTTACCAGGCACCTATATGCTGCTGCAGTTATTTGGTTGATGTGTGCCTCAGGAGATGTGCTCCATATTATACTCACCCAAAAATCCTTTTTCTTGAGTGAGGTTTGCAGACTTTGGCCCCCTGGCCTGTGCTCTGTCCGTGGTCTTCTTTGACCTTCCCCAGTCTTCATGAATTTGCACTTAGTAGGGTTAAACTCCAAAAGCCAGTTACTGGACCATGCTTGCAGCTTGTCCAGATCCCTTTGTAGTCCTAACTGATCCTCATCCATTTGAATTCTTCGCATTAGCTTCACATCATCTGCAAACAAGGACACCTCTGAATCTATCCCTTCCGTCATGTCATTCACGTATACCAGAAACAACAGTGGTTCTAGGACTGACCCTGTGGAACCCCGCTCATTACAGGAGCCCACTCTGACACCTCGTCTCGTACCATGACTCATTGTTTCCTTCCTGTTAGGTATTCTCTGATCCATTGCAGTGTCTTTCCTGTTATTCCTGTCTGCTCCTCTAGCTTATGCACTAATCTCTTGTGTGGAACCGTGTCGAAAGCCTTCATACAGTCCAAGAAAATGCAGTCTACCAACCCCTCTCTCTCTCTCTCTCTCTTGTCTTACAGCTGTCATCAGCTGAAAGACTTGTGACACAGGATTTCCCTGCCCTTAAACCATGCTGGTTGTCGTGTATAAGCTTGTTCCTTTCTAGATGCTCCACCACTTTTCTTCTGATAATATTATCCATGACATTGCATACTATACATGTCAGTGACACTGGTCTGTAGTTTAATGCCACGAGTCTGTCCCCTTTCTTAAAAATTGGGACTACATTTGCTGTCTTCCATACCTCAGGTAGTTGCCCAGTTTCGATGGATGTGTTGAAGATTTTTATTAGTGGCACACACAGCATCTCTGCTCCCTCTCTAAGGACCCACGGAAAGATGTCCAGTCCCACCACCTTTGAGGTATTAAGTTCACACAGTAGCTTCTTCACCTCCTCGGTTGTGTGTA
The DNA here is from genome assembly GCA_009830355.1 of Cherax destructor. Lineage (NCBI taxonomy): Eukaryota > Metazoa > Arthropoda > Malacostraca > Decapoda > Parastacidae > Cherax > Cherax destructor. Next base: position 77,743 of record WNWK01005244.1, on the reverse strand, counting down.
TTTCATCCAGCACTTGTTGGTGCATCCCTTGTTGCTGTACCTTCCTATTCTGACTTCCTTGAGTAATTCCTGTCTCCACTGTGAATACTTCTTTAAATCTCATGTTGAACTCCTCGCATACTTCTTGGTCGCAGTGACGGCTCATGTATAGGCACTGCGGAACTGCAACACCCCCTATTTTCACTCGATATTATTGATAACATTCAATATAATGAGTCTTTTTTTCTTTAATTCTTTCTTTATACTTGTACATTATATAATCCTTAAGCTTAATGTCAGTAGCCATCCCCTAGTATATGCTAAAATTACAAAAATACTTGTAAGGAACTGTGCACTTCACAGTTCCAGTGACTCAGTGTTGTGCGCATGCGCACATGTCCGAGATAAGACGCTGCACGCTAGGTAGAGAGAGCACTGTCGCTGACGCAGTGCCGACCCTGTTGTGCAAGTGTAAGGTAGTGTTTCTTTTTGACTCAGCGACGTGTGTTGTGCTTAAAAACCATGTACCATATTCTTGGATGTGATAAAGTGTAGAATTAGATGATTATCATGCTTCCAGCTATTTTATTTATTTCATAGTTTTTTCGGTTCTTTTATTTTACAGAAAATTTAAATAATTTGTTTCGTTTTACACAATATTAAAACAATAGCTAAAAATTTTCTAAAGCAGCACCTCCACTAATTTTAGCTACGAGCCGCCACTGCTTGGTCGTTTCTTGTGAACTCCCCACCTTCCTCAGTCTGATTACCTGGTCCTTGACTGTTGTTTTCCTCCTGATGTGACTACACAACAGCTTCGGATCAGTCTTGACTTTCGATACTGTCATTTTCGTATTGTCGCTGAGCCTCCCTTCTTATCTGTGCATATTCGTTTCCGGCTCTTCGGCTTATCTCTTTATTTTCCTGGGTCCTTTGTGTTCTGTATTTTTTCCATTTTCTAGTGCACATAGTTTTTGCCTCCCTAGACTTTTGGGTCAACCAAGTACTCGTTCTAGTCTTCCCATTATTTCTGTTTCCCTTGGGAACAAACCTCTCCTCTGCCTCCTTGCATCTTGTTGTTACGTAGTCCATCATTTCTTTTACTAGTTTTCCTGCCAATTCTCTTTCCCACTGAAAGTCTTGCAGGAAGTTCCTCATGCCTGTGTAGTCCCCCCTTTTGTAGTTTGGCTTCTCCCGTCCTATTCCTGTTATCCTCTCCACTTGTAGCTCAACTGTGTGTGTGTATGTGTGTGTGTGTGTGTGTGTGTGTGTGTGTGTGTGAGCCCGGCCAGGCTCCCCTTCTGTTACTCCAGCGACCTAATGACAACACAAACACAAAATAACGTGACTTCCCACTGAAGCGTCGACAGCGGTTATGCAGGTTATCCCACTCGTTACAATACATTGTAACAATATCCTCAGTTGTTAGAAAAAAAAAAAATAAAGCTCTAGCACACGGTATGCTACTTACTGAGTTTCCATTCATGGTTTAATGCCACAACGCATTATGCTTTAACACAAACAGCTAAATTTAGAGAGAATGTATTAGTCTAGTCAACGGTCAACCAGACATAATAGGAAATTATGAAAAAAAATGTGTTTATTTAACTTTTATGCTCATTGTTCGTTCAATCTTTACAAATAATAATTATAATTAATAATAATAATAATAATATTATTATTATTATTATTATTATTATTATTATAATCACCATCATTTTTAATATAGTAGTACCAGTAGTATGTGTTGCTATGCGTGCGTGCGTGCATGCGAGTGAGCGAGCTCACGAAATTCAACCTTGTTTGGTGAACATTAATAGTAACTTTTCCTTGAACTTTCAGAAGAGCCGCGATACCTTACGAAGTTAGCTGAGGTTCGCGTCTCCCACAAGAAGAACTTTTCACGCCTAACATCTTCCCTTTCTCTCGCCCTCTAGTCACGCATGTCAGGCCAGCATGACCTGTTGCAAGGCTTGTCTGTGAAAGATAACTTTGTTGGTGCCTTATTGCAAGGTGCATCTGCTGGTGCCCTTTTTGGTGGAAACATCTACTACTGGTGACCTGCTGCAAAGGCCTCTTGTTACGGCAAGATGTACTTGGATATAGTGTGACCTGCTACTCATTGGTAAACTAAAAATAAGTCTTCCAAAGGACTATGTTTATAAATTCCCCTTTTATTAGCCTGTCTCCACAAGTTTTAGAGAAGTGCGCAGTGAACTAAGAAGAAACAGGACATCAAGTGAAAATTTTGAGAGAGTGATACAGAGGCTAGGACAGGTGCTGAGACAAGTGCTGGGACAAGTACTGGGACAAGATGGAGACCGTATAAACACGACAGACGTGCGTGACGCCGACAAAGAGTGGGTGAAGATGCCTTCAGGCCTCCTCATAGAAGGCAGTACAAGCACTGGTTTAACTCCGGGTGTTGAGAAGAAGACTCATACACAGAACCTGCTAACAACGGCGACTATAGATGAATTGGAGGAATCGATAACTAACATCACAGTGAGTGACGGGTGGGGTGGTGACCACAACCTCTCAGACACCTTCTTGCTGAAGTGGCTGACGGGAGGTGGGGCGTTAGACCCACACTCTCTCCAGCGGGTTCTCAGCAACATGATGCAGGTGGAGACGACTACCTTCCACAACACCGGTGAGTTGTTATGCTTGTTTGTGGTAAGGGAATATCGGGTCTGGATATGGTTCATACCATTATACACGTAACATGAGGTACTAATATCCTCCCTTGTCCTTCTCTCGTCTGATGTCGTCAGGTTCCGTTCCTTCCACCTTTCCTCAGATTGCATCCATTTCAGTTATGATACTAGTCTAGTTTCAAACCTTTAGACTTTTTCGAGGTGTAGTCTCCATTTTGGGGCTGCATACTCAATTATTCAACTTCCTGAATGCTTTTTCCGAGACTTGCGAATTGCATATGCCGCTAATGCTATACGATTTATGTATTTCACCGGCGATATAAATGGCATTATATTCATCCTCAGGTCCTTTTCACTTCCTGTTATTTGCAACCTCTCTCCACCCATGCTGTACTCGTCGTCTAATATGCCCTCACCTTCTCCAGTTCACATGATCTTATATTTGAGATGAACTCGAGAAGATACTTGTTTGATAAAAATCTGTAGTTCCTCATACTCTTGACATTATGCATGTTAAAGATATCAGTGCCTCTTGTCCGCCCTGAACGAAGAGATTAGCTCAGTACCTTTCCTATTGTGTCCCACTGTAGTTCTCAATGTTTCTGCACTCGTGGAATATGGTGTCTGGTCTCATTGCTTTTGCAACATCAAGCTCATTTAATACTTTCATCATTTATTGTGCTGATGTTTTCTAGCACCTGTTGTTCAGGTCCATCATCATTTTCAGCTTTATCACCTGATTCTTCAGAGTCGCCTGTTTTTCTTACGTGGCTGTGAAGTAACTTTGGTTCTGTTTTGGCTTTGGTGCCATATCCATTTCTGGTTCGCTTGTTTCCTAGTTTACTTCACTTTGCTCCTCCACTTGGCCTCTATGCATTTTTTCTCTGTATGTCTCGATTCTTTTCTTTAATCTTAGTACAAGCCTTTCCTTTGCCTCTTGGGACTTCGGCTCTATTACCTTCATCCTCTTTTGTACAGCTTTGCTCTTCATTTTTCTTTCCCATCTCACCTTACAAAAAAAAACCTCTTATTTAATGAGTCCCTTTCGTAGTTCCATTTTTTTCACTTCTTCCAGTACTTTCCCCACTCCAATTTCTACCTGGTACTTAAAACTTAGCGCCACGAGATCGCTGGCACTTAGTGATTCCCCATAAGTAATTACAGCTGTTTCTTAATAATTTTGTGAAAATGCCAGGTCTGGTTTTGCTGGATCATCTCCCTTCACTCTGGTTTCCTTCGTATGTCCAATTTTCCCAGTCAGTCTTTTTGTGGCTGAAATCTGCTAGTACTAGTAGTTTAGCTTTGCTTCTTCTTAATATTTTCTGCTGTTGTCTGCGATATATGAAGCGTCGACACGTTATTCAGGTTACTTAATATTTGGAGGTGGTGGGTTGTTATATATACTTGCTGCATAATCCCTGAAATCCTTTGCTTTCAGCTCTCCCAGTTCCTGAAATCTCTAGTGCTTTCTGACATCAGTGTCACTTCTTCTCTTCCTCCTCTGTTATTCAATCAGGTTTTTTCTCTCCTACTCTTTCCTTACTCCACTTTTCTTGGTGATTCCTTCACTTGAGTACCATACTCTCTACAAGCTCTCCTCTTATTTCACTTCTTTAGATACTGAACAAGGATTTTCTCTGAAGTTTGTGCCATTTTCTGAACTTCTTCCCTCTGTCGTCTACCACTTATCTTTCACAGATAAGTAACCTGTACCCTGTTTCATCCTCTGTTGTTTCCCTTTTTCTGCCTTTCTTTCCTCCTCTGTTCTGTCTTCTTTGACAGGACAGAGGATTTCCTTCTCATTATTAAGTTTCTTGCTTCTGCCCCTCTGAAGAGAATTCACAGTGGCTTCATCTTTTCCCTCTGCATATATTAAAAAAAAAACATAGATTTTGCACATCTAACTTGTTGCTCCCATTTTCTCCATGAGATCTTCCATTTATTGTTCCTCTTTCACCCTTCTCACGTTTTCTCAGTCTCTCGTACTTAGTTTAATCCGAAAACCATAAGAGCCCTGTGCCTCATGTTCTCCCCAAATTTTACCACACCAGTCATCTCCCAACGTGGTGGGGTAATACCAAATAATGGAAATACATTAACTGTCATTCATTCAACTGTTGTCTTGTCAGAAGAGTTCTGATATCTTCAGAGTGCTGGCACTGTACTTCCCACCTCCAGAACTCAAGTCCAGGGTAACCAGTTTTCCCTGAACTCCTTCATAAGATTATCTTGCTCACACACCAGCAGCACTTCAAGTCATAAAAACCACTTGCTTCTACTCCGATCTAATGCGTTCACACAAGCTTTTGGATGTTCAAAGTCCTAGCACTCAAATAGCCTTTCACTCTCTCCCTCCAACCTTCCCATGGACGACCCCTATCCCTACTTCCCTCCACCCCAGATTTATGCACTTTCCTAGTCATCCTAATTTGCTTTAACCACCTCAACAACCCCTTATCAGCTCTCTGCATTGTACTTTTAGTAATTCCTCACCCCCTTCTATTCACCAGGCTCCGAGTTCTCTGCATAACATTCACATGACATATTGTCCACGAACATGACAAGGCTGTTGCCTCCAGCCTCCTCCTTAGTGCGACATTTAAAGCTCATGCTTCACACACCCATATAACAGTATCGGTATCATTATTCTTTCGTACATTCACCATTTTTACTTCTATGGAAAACGTTCTTTGTCTCCAGGTGGCCTAAATGAACCACCTAACTTTTTTCCAATTTTCAATGCTATGGTTCACCTCATCTTTCATAAACCCATCTGCCGAGAAGTCTACTCTCAAATATCTGAAGACAATCGGTATCTCCATACTCCTTCCAACCTAATATCCAGTCTTTCCTATGTAAACTTTTAATTTCCTGTTTTTTACATATCCTCCTAAATTACTCCAACAACTTTTGCAAGTTTTCCTCAGAATCTCTCAAAAGTACTATGCCATCGTCAAAGAGTAACTGTGACAACTCCCACTTTGAATCAAAATCGTTATCTTTTAATTCAACATCTCTCCCCAACACCCTAACATTCACTTCTTTTACAGATCAATCAATAAATAAATTAAACAGCCTTGGAGACTTCACGCATCCTTGTATAATGGTTACTTTCATTGGAAAATAATAAATTTCACTCTTACACACTTTAACCTTAACCTCACCATCCATATAAAAAACTCTTTACTGGTTTTAATAACCTACCACCTATTTCAAACATGGTCTCTTATCCACCCTATCATATGCCGTTTCTAAATCCATGAATGCAACAAAAGCTTCTTACCTTTATTCAAATATTGATAATTGATATGCTTCATTGTAAACTCTTGGTCTACACATCCCCTACCCTTCCTAAATCCTCCTTGATCATCTGCAATCTTAATTTCTGTCTTACTCTTTACTTTTTCAATAACGCAACCATAAACTTTACCCAGTTTACTCAAGAGGTTTATTCCCCTATAATTCTCACACTCAATTTTGCACTCCTTTTCCTTTATATCAAGGAACTATGCATGCTCTCTACCAGTCCCTACGTACCCTCAGTGCTGGATTTAAGTGGTGGGGGGCCTGGGGTTCATTTGGTGAGGGTCCCTTGCATTAAAAAGGTTTAGCTCTAATGGTTAGAAGACTTTTAAGTTTCTCCTTGGAAAACTTTCTCCGCTCTCAATATACGCACCATGATGGTACTATCATCCTCTTAAGATGAAGAAATGAAACAATAAATTAGATTTATAGTGTATTTTAGCAACCTTTCGGTTCATTTGCAAGAGTAACTCCAAAGTAATGTACAGACTTATGAAGAATTGTCTTCAGTCAGATAAAAATATTATTAGCCAGGTACATTCTGTGCTTTCTGATGGAAAAGTCTCTGATGTCTCCATCAAAATCCAACGAGCCCAGGATGTCAGATTCTGTGCTCATGACCGTCAGGTTCACAAGCCGCCCTTGCTTCATGCTCGTTCGTAGACGGTTCTCACTACCACACTGTTGTTAAGATACTGACCACGATCAAGCAGTCATTCATACTGCAGCGCCATACACACCTAGGACGATGATGTGCTGTGAGTCATCCTCGCGTCATGCAGCTGACAACGCGCTCACACTGATGACGTAACCACAGTGATCAGATAACTCAACATGACAATCCCACCACAATTCAAACTCTTGCATACATTTTCTCTTTTTGCAATCTATTCAATTCTCATTTGGTGGGGGGCCCCTTCTGGTGGGGGCCCGGGGGCCCTCCCCTAGCCCCTTCCCTAAATCCGGCCCTGCTGTTTTTAAGATTTATTTCTTGAACCTATTTATCCTAACTGCTTTATCCCATTTCATTCTACCCATTATCTCACACAATCCTCCCTCACTCACATCTAGCTCTTCTTTACTCCTACAAGATGTAATACCTCCCTGCCCAGTACACAAAATTACTGTCTTCCCTTTGTCGTCAACATTTAGTGTCATTTTACATCACCTCGTCACTTCAACTTAATAATCTTACTCCAAAACTATTTTTTTTCTTAGAGAAACTTTTTGATAAAGCCTCAACCACTCTCTCTCATTGGACTCTTTCGCACTCTCTCACCATTCTTTTAATCTCTATTTTTCGGTCCATATTCTCCGCCCTCAGTATATCACTTCTACATTCTACATTGTAAAAGCCTCTTATATAATATTTTTTTCTCTCTTTCTTTACCTCATCATTCCACTAATTGCTCCTCTTCCTACCCACACCCATTTTCCTACAATCCTACCATTGTCCGTGTCTCTCCTTCCATTGTCCGTGTCTCTCCTTCCATTGTCCGTGTCTCTCCTTCCATTGTCCGTGTCTCTCCTTCCATTGTCCGTGTCTCTCCTTCCATTGTCCGTGTCTCGTCTTCTATTGTCCGTCTCCTTCCATTGTCCGTGTCACTCCTTCCGTTGTCTGTGTCTCGTCTTCTATTGTTTGTGTCCTTCCACTGTCCGTGTCTCTTCTCCCATTGCCCGTCTCTCTCCTTCCATTGTACGTGTCTCTACTTAAATTGTCCGTGTCTTCTTCCATGTCCGTATCTCTCCTTCCACTGTCCGTATCTCTCCTTCCACTGTCCGTATCTCTCCTTCCATTGTCCGTGTCTCTTCTCCCATTTCCCGTGTCTCTCCTTCCATTGTACGTGTCTCTACTTAAATTGTCCGTCTTTCTTCTTCCATGTCCGTATCTCTCCTCCAATTTCTGTCTCTCCTACCATCATCTGACTCTCCTACCATCGTCTGACTCTCATACCATCGTCTGTCTCTCCTACCATCGTCTGTGTTTTCCTACCATCGTCTGTGTCTCCTACCATCGTCTGTCTCTCCCACCATCTCCTACCATGCTGGGAGGCAGTTCAATAATCTTGGGAACTTGACACTTATTGTGTTGCCTCTTATCGTGCTAGTGGCACCCCTGCTTTTCATTGGGGGGATGTTGCATCGTCTGCCGCGTCTTTTGCTTTCATATGGAGTGATTTTCGTGTGGAAATTTGGTACTAATCCCTCTAGGATTTTCCAAGTGTATATAATCATATATCTCTCCCGCCTGCATTTTAGGGAGTACAGGTTGAGGAATTTCAAGTGTTCCAGTAATTGAGGTGTTTTATCGCAGTTATGTGTGTCGTGAAAGATCTCTGTACATTTTCTAGGTCAGCAATTTCACCTGGATTGAAAGGTGTTGTTACTGTGCAGCAATATTCCAGCCTAGATAGAACAAGTGACCTGAAGAGTGTCATCATGGGTTTGGCAGCCCTAGTTTTGAAGGTTCTCCTTATCCTTCCTGTGATTTTTCCAGCAGATGTGATTGATACAATGTTGTGGTCTTTGAAAGTGAGATCCTCTGACATTATAACTCCCAGGTCTTTTACATTAGCTTTCTCGCTCTATTATGCGATTGGAATTTGTTTTATACTCCGATATAGTTTTAATTTCTTCACGTTTTCCATATTTGGTTGATGTCCGCCTGGAGTCTTGCAGTGTCTTCAATGGTGGACACTGTCATGCAAATTCGGGTGACATCTTCAAAGGAAGACACGGTGCTATGGCTTACATCCCTGTCTATGTCAGATATGAGGATGAGGAACAGGATGGGAGCGAGTACTGTGCCTTGTGGAACAGATATTTTCACAGTAGCCGCCTCAGACTTTACTCTGTTTACTATTTATCTTTGTGTTCTGAGTGTTAGGAAGTTATAGATCCATCAACCAACTTTTCCTGTTATTCCTTTATCACGCATTTTGTGCGCTATTACACCATGGTCGCACTTGTCAAAGGTTTTGCAAAGTCTGTGTATACTACATCTGCATTTACTTTATCCTCTATAGCATCCAGGACCTTGTCATAGTGGTCCAGTAGCTGGCACAGGCAGGAGCGACCTGCTCAAAACCCATGCTGCCCTGGGTTGTGTAATTGATGGGTATCTAGGTGGTTGGCGATCTTGCTTCTTAGAACCCTTTCAAAGATTTTTATGATATAGGATGTTAGTGCTATCAGTTTGTAATTCTTTGCGACTGCTTTACTGCAACCTTTGTAGAGTGGGGCTATGTCTGTTGTTTTTAGTGAGTGTGGGATGATCCCTGTGTCCATGCTCCCTCTCCATAGAATGCTGAAGGCACGTGACAGGGGCTTCTTGCAGTTCTTGATGAACACGGAGTTCCATGAGTCTGGGCCTGTGGCAGAGTGCATGGGCATGCCATTTATTGTCTTTTCAAAGTCTTGTGGAGTTAGGATAATATCAGAGATTTTTGAGATGACCAGATTTTGGGTCTCGTTCATAAAGAATTAATTTAGATTGTCGACCCTTAGTCTGGGCAGCGGCTCGCTGAACACTGAGTCGTATTGGGACTTTAGTATCTCACTCATTTCTTTGCTGTCATCTGTGTCCCATCTCGCCTAAGCTGGATGTTGTTTTACCCTTAGCTTTGGCATAAGAGAAGAAGTATTTTGTTTTACATTTCAATTTCCTTTATAGCTTTTAGTTCTTCCTGAGATTCTTGTCTCCTGTATGATTCATCAAGCTCATGTTCGATATTTAGTATTTCTCTTAACAGTGCCTCCCTTCGTATATCAGATATATTGGCCCTTCTCATCATCTCTGTGATTCTTCGCCTTCGTCTGTATAGGGAGCGTCTCTCTCTTTCTAGTTTACATCTTCTCTTTCTTTTCCGTAATGGAATGTGCCCTGAGCAAACCTCAAGAACAACAGAGTTAATTTTTTCTAGGCAAATGTTCGGATCCGTGTTGTTTAGGATATCTTCCCAGCTTGTTTCATTTAGGACATGACTGACTTGTTCCCATTGTATGTTTTTGTTATTGAAGTTGAATTTTATGAAGACACCCTCATGACTAATTACATTTTGCACTCCTACCATCGTCTGTCTCTCCTACCATCGTCTGTGTCTCCTACTATCGTCTATTTCTCCTATTATCGGCTGTCTCTCCTATCACCGGCTCTCTCCTACCATCGTCTGTGTCTCCTACCATCATCTGTGTCTACTACCTTCGTCTGTGTCTCCCACTATCGTCTATTTCTCCTACATTCGGCAGTCTGTCCTACCATCGCCTGTGTCTCCTACAATCGTCTGTGTCTCCTACCATCATCAGTATCTCTTCTACTACTGTGTCTCTCTCTCTCACTCTTACTATTATCTGTCTCTTCTACCATCTCCCTACTCCGACTATTTTTGGTTGCACTGGACTATACTCGCGTGAGACACATATCCTGCTGTCAGTTATTCTTGCTCTCTTAGTAATACCATCACGCTGCTTTTAAATCTGAGGATCTCAAGTGTAAAGCTATCTGATAGTTGTACCACGAGTCTTCAACAATGTTGATGTATCACGTCAACTTGTAACTTTCTACACTGTGATTATGAGTGATGAAAGTCACAATACAGTAGTTGGAACAATTCACAATTATCTTTCAAAATGGATACGAGGATTAGGAAAGGTTTCAGTCCGTTTTAGATCGTTATGAACTCCTGATATGACAAGTTTGTGAATAATATGTCAAGCTGATGAATTTGACGTGCAACACTTGGGTATATCTTTATTGCTGAAGCGATACGCCTGTGCTGCCGGCTTCTTCAGTTGAATTCAAAGACGACTTTCATACTGGAAACAGAAGATGTGGAGAGGTAGATTAAGGTGTTCAGTCTCTTAGCACTGAAGAGCTGATGGAAAGTGTTTAGTACCATAGCCTTGATTGAAGGAGTTTAATTCCTTAGTATAAAGGAGAGTATCAGGGTGGAGGCATCCTGGAGCTTATCCACCTCCTCCACTGTCTCCAGTATGAAGGTCGCCTCTGTATTCGTCTGCAGAGCAGGCGAAACTTTTCGAAAATAAAGATGCCTTCTGTAAATGCTGCATAATTATAATATGTCTTATTCATTAAAACGTAGTCCAGTTTCCATTTTCAATTTGTGGTTTAGATGTGAAGTGTCTATAAAGCTTGGGTACCAGCTATTCAAATAACAATGCTGAATAAACAACAGCACAGCGAGACCAGCGCATTGTATCAGTCCTTGTATTGTCATGGTGTTTGTATTGTCATGGTGTGTTTTGCTACCCTTGACACGGTACCCTCGTCTCGGTGCACTTGCCCTCCCTCACAGTTATGTATGATCCTCAGCCTTAAGACGTTTGTGTCTCTAGTTTAGATTCATAAGAATGTCAGCGAACACAAGGTGTCTTGAGAAAATAAACACTCAAATTTCCAGAAAAAAATCTTCCGATATATAATTGAAAATGGTTTTTATATTTATTTTGACATGTAGAATCCAAGAAATGTATTAGTTTCCAAATTTAATTATGGATGACTAACTTTTTTTTTTATTTAAAATGGATTCCACTAGAAAACACGATTCAGAGACAAAAAAAATAGCTTTTGTGAGCACAATATTTAAAAAAATCATTTACTATAGGGTTTTGATTTTTTCATGGCTATTTGTATGTAGCATAAATTGCGCATCTGGTTAAACTTCGAGGAATGGGTTACTTCTGGTTACCTCGCAATGTCTAGAATTAATAAAAAATACGACAATTTCAAATTTTATTTTTTGAGCTTATAGCTTGCATACATATTTTATTTTACATAATGTATCACAAATATCGAGCGATGCAGCTTAAGCCAAAGACATTAAAATACGTTTTTGATTTCAACCTCAACAAGAATTTCAAATCACAATGGATCCAAGTCTTTTCAGATGTTTACGGTGGAAATACAACTTTGTACCTTCTGTTTGAAATACGAACTACAGAACACAGGACTCAAAGGTAAGACCCACTAGGGGTTTACCTGGAGTTTACCTGGAGAGGGTTTCGGGGGTCAACGCCCCCGTGGCTCGGCCTGAGACCAGGCCTCGTGGTGGACCAAGGTCTGATGAACCAGGCTGTTACTGCTGGCCGCACGCAAACTGACGTACGAACCACAGCCCGGTTGGTCAGGTACTGACTTTAGGTGCCTGTCTAGTGCCTTCTTGAAGACAGCCAGGGGTCTATTGGTAATCCCCCTTACGAATGCTGGGAGGTAGTTGAGCAGTCTTGGGCCCCGGACACTTATTGTGTTGTCTCTCAGTGTACTCGTGGAGCCCCTGCTTTTCATTGGGAAAATGTTGTATCTCCTGCCGAGTCTTTTGCTTTCATAGGCAGTGATTTTCGTGTGCAAGTTTGGTACTAATCCCTCTAGGATTTTCCAAGTGTATATTATCATGTATCTCTCTCGCCTGCGCTCCAGGGAATACAGATCAAGGGCCTTCAAGCGTTCCCAGTAATTTAGGTGCCTTATCGTACTTATGTGTGCCGTGAAAGTTCTTTGTACACTCTCCAGGTCAGCAATTTCGCCAGCCTTGAAGGGGGCAGTTAGTGTGCAGCAGTGTTCCAGCCTAGAGAGAACAAGCGATTTGAAGAGAATCATCATGGGCTTGGCGTCCCTAGTTTTGAAGGTTCTCATTATCCATCATATTATTTTCCTAGCAGATACGGTAGATACATTGTTGTGGTCTTTGAAGGCGAGATCCTCTGACATTATTCCTCCCAGGTCCTTCACATTACTTTTTCGCTTTATTGTATACTTAAAATTTGTCGTATACCTTGAAACAGTTTTAATTTCCTCAAGTTTTCTATTTCTGAGTAATTGAAATTTCTCTTCATTTGAAGACTTGGTTTATGTCCGCTTTGAGTCTTGCGGTGTCTTCGATGGAGGTCACTGTCAAGGCAATCCGGGTGTCATCCACAAAGAAAGACACTGAGCTATGGCTTACATCTCTGTCTATGTCAGATATGAGGATGATTAATAGAATGGGAGCGAGTACTGTGTCTTGTGGAACAGAGTTTTTCACCGTAGCTGCCTCAGACTTTACTCTGTTTACTATTACTCTTTGTGTTCTATTTGTCAGGAAGTTATAGATACCTCTACCAACTTTTCCTGTTATTCCTTTATCACGCATTTTGTGCGCTATTACACCATGGTCACACTTGTCGAAAGCCTTTGCAAAATCTGTGTATACTACATCTGTAGTTTGTTTATCCTCTACAGCATCCAGGACCTTGTCATAGTGGTCCAGTAACTGGGACAGGCAGGAGCGACCTGCTCTAAACCCGTGTTGCCCTGGGTTGTGTAAGTAATAGGTATCTAGCTGATTGGCGATCTTGATTCTTAGAACCCTCACAAAGATTTTTATGATATGGGATGTTAGTGCTATCGCTCTATAGTTCTTTGCAATTGATTTACTGCCACCTTTGTAGAGTGGGGCTATGTCTGTGTGTGTGGGATGACCCCTGAGTCCATGCTTCCTCTTCATAGAATGCTGAAGGCACGCGACAGAGGCTTCTTGCAATTCTTGATGAAGATGGAGTTCCATGAGTCTGGGCCTGGGGCAGAGTGCATTTTCATGTCATTTATTGCCTCTTCAATGTTTTGTGGTGTTAGGATATTATCCGAGATTCATGAGATAACCAAATTTGGGCAGCGGCTCGCTGAACACTGAGTCGTATTGGGACTTTAGTATCTCACTCATTTCTTGGCTGTCATCTGTGTATGTCCCATCTCGCCTAAGCAGGGGCCCAATACTGGATGTTGTTTATCCTTAGATTTGGCATAAGAGAAGAAGTATTTTGTTTTTTGTTTTCAATTTCCTTTATGACTTTTAGTTCTTCCTGTGATTCTTGTCTCCTGTAAGATTCCTTCAGCTTAAGTTCGATATTTGTAATTTCATTGACCAGTGCCTCCCTTCGTATTTCAGATGTATTGGCCCCTCTCAGCAGCTGTGTGACTCTTCGCCTTTGTCTGTATAGGGAGTGTCTCTCTCTTTCTAGTTAACATCTTCTCTTTCTTTTTCTTAATGGAATGTGCCTTGAGCAGATCACAAGAACCATAGAGTTTATTTTTTCTTGGCAAAGGTTCGGATCTGTGTTTTTTAGGATATGTTCCCAGCTTGTTTCATTTAGGACATGCTTGACTTGTTCCCATTGTATGTTTTTGTTACTAAAATTGAATTTTGTGAAGACACCCTCATGACTGATCACATTTTGCTGGTCAGGAGCCCTGTGCATACATGTCTGTACCTCTATTATGTCGTGATCTGAGTGTATTGTCTTTGATATGGTTATATTAAGTATCAGATCGTCGTTGTTAGTGAAGATGAGGTCCAGCGTATTTTCTAGTCTTGTAGGCTCTAATATTTGCTGGTTTAAGGTGAATTTGGTGCATAGATTTAATAGTTCATGTGTGTGTGAATTTTTATCTCAGCTGCCTCCTGGGGTGATCTCTGCTAAAATATTATTTGCTACACTCCTCCTTTTAGGTGTCAAGTTGAAATCTCCTAGTAGCAAGATGTTTGGGAAGGAGTTGAGAGATTTTCCAGACAGTGGTCAATTTTCAAAAGCTGTTCCCGGAAATGCTGGGAAGTTGCATCTGGAGGCTTGTATACCACCACAAAGACAAGGTTTTGGTTTTCAATCTTTACTGCCAAAACTTCAACTACATCATTTGAGGTGTGTAGTAGTTCTGATCAAATGAGCGACTCTGTGACGTACATGCCAACTTACCTTTGTTGCCTGTTTAGTTTGTCGCCTCTGAATAGGTTATAACTTGGAATCCATATTTCGTTGTCAAAATGATTCTTTGTATGGGTTTCTGTGAATGCTGCAAACATTGCATTTGACTCCGTGAGCAGACCCTTCTCTTGATGTAAGGGATTTGTTGTCTGTTGACCGCTTTAGACCCTGTATGTTTGGAAAGACAAATGTCGTGATATTGGTGGAATTTAGGGGGGTTTAATTTTCTGGCTTTAATATCTGTTGTTCTGGAATAGAGGCCAATGACTGTGCCTCTGCTCCAGAAGTGTTTTCAGTTTTAGGACCCTTCTGGTCCTAAAAAAAACTTTTTCCCTCGAGAGGTTATGGTTCCCCTCTTTTGTTTCCCATAGTCTGGCTGGTCTGTGTCTTCTTGTCCCCTTTAGATGACGTGCCTGGCAGTATGCTTTGTAGCATTTTCTTTCATGGAGTGACGAGTGACACATTTCGGGGTGAAATAAGTTACAGGAAGGGAAATTGCACTCTCCTGTTGTCATGTGGGTGCGGCATTTTTTGGGATGGTCAAAGGTGACGGGGTTAAACCCAGCCGCAAGGAACTGTAAGGCAGATGTATACAAGCGTAGACTGTGCTGAGTCTGAGTCTTGAATGTGTTCATAGTGAGAAGAGAGAGGACGGCGGCAGGCAGGAGGATCGCTGTCGAGAGGCAGCAGCTTCACGATAATTGGTCAATGATTTTTTTTATAGAGATATAGCAGCTTCATGATGATTGGTTGAAGATTTTATGTCAGTTTATCAGTAGAGGAACCATTTCTGATTTTTAAACTTAAATCTTGATTAGGAGATGTTAACAAGTTTTACCTTGTTTTTGAAGTCTCTTTTATGACCTCGAATGGGTTCAAGTAGTTCTTGCATAGGCCTTCATGGATGTTAGATGCAATGTATTACAATTCTTTGCAATATATTGCATTACTGCATTGTTCAGTGGTGTAGAAAGTAATATTTTGCCAACTTCCATTTTTATAGGTAGAAAAACTTTCACCTTCTATTTCTTCTTCGTCTTCCTCAGTTATTTGTGGTTAATTCAGTTGGTTGATTGACTTGAGGTGAAGGTTGTGATTGGTCAGGAGCAGTGCCGGTGGAAGTCGTTGGCGGCACGTCATTGGTGCGACTCGTAGTAGTCTTGGCAGTAGGCGGTGTCAGGTCTGCTTGTGCCTTGAAGTTTACCACGTTGGGAATAATCTTGAGAATGTCGGTTGAAGGTGTGGAGTCAGGGATAATTGAAGGTGTGGAGTCAGGGATAATTGAAGGTGTGGAGTCTGGGATAATTGAAGGTGTGGAGTCAGGGATAATTGAAGGTGTGGAGTCTGGGATAATTGAAGGTGTGGAGTCAGGGATAATTGAAGGTGTGGAGTCTGGGATAATTGAAGGTGTGGAGTCTGGGATAATTGAAGGTGTGGAGTCAGGGATAATTGAAGGTGTGAGTCAGGGATAATTGAAGGTGTGGAGTCAGGGATAATTGAAGGTGTGGAGTCAGGGATAATTGAAGGTGTGGAGTCAGGGATAATTGAAGGTGTGGAGTCTGGGATAATTGAAGGTGTGGAGTCTGGGATAATTGAAGGTGTGGAGTCAGGGATAATTGAAGGTGTGGAGTCTGGGATAATTGAAGGTGTGGAGTCTGGGATAATTGAAGGTGTGGAGTCTGGGATAATTGAAGGTGTGGAGTCAGGGATAATTGAAGGTGTGGAGTCAGGGATAATTGAAGGTGTGGAGTCAGGGATAATTGAAGGTGTGGAGTCAGGGATAATTGAAGGTGTGGAGTCTGGGATAATTGAAGGTGTGGAGTCAGGGATAATTGAAGGTGTGGAGTCTGGGATAATTGAAGGTGTGGAGTCAGGGATAATTGAAGGTGTGGAGTCAGGGATAATTGAAGGTGTGGAGTCAGGGATAATTGAAGGTGTGGAGTCAGGGATAATTGAAGGTGTGGAGTCAGGGATAATTGAAGGTGTGGAGTCAGGGATAATTGAAGGTGTGGAGTCAGGGATAATTGAAGGTGTGGAGTCTGGGATAATTGAAGGTGTGGAGTCTGGGATAATTGAAGGTGTGGAGTCAGGGATAATTGAAGGTGTGGAGTCTGGGATAATTGAAGGTGTGGAGTCTGGGATAATTGAAGGTGTGGAGTCTGGGATAATTGAAGGTGTGGAGTCAGGGATAATTGAAGGTGTGGAGTCAGGGATAATTGAAGGTGTGGAGTCAGGGATAATTGAAGGTGTGGAGTCAGGGATAATTGAAGGTGTGGAGTCAGGGATAATTGAAGGTGTGGAGTCTGGGATAATTGAAGGTGTGGAGTCAGGGATAATTGAAGGTGTGGAGTCTGGGATAATTGAAGGTGTGGAGTCAGGGATAATTGAAGGTGTGGAGTCTGGGATAATTGAAGGTGTGGAGTCTGGGATAATTGAAGGTGTGGAGTCTGGGATAATTGAAGGTGTGGAGTCAGGGATAATTGAAGGTGTGGAGTCAGGGATAATTGAAGGTGTGGAGTCTGGGATAATTGAAGGTGTGGAGTCAGGGATAATTGAAGGTGTGGAGTCTGGGATAATTGAAGGTGTGGAGTCAGGGATAATTGAAGGTGTGGAGTCTGGGATAATTGAAGGTGTGGAGTCTGGGATAATTGAAGGTGTGGAGTCTGGGATAATTGAAGGTGTGGAGTCTGGGATAATTGAAGGTGTGGAGTCTGGGATAATTGAAGGTGTGGAGTCTGGGATAATTGAAGGTGGGCGTGTTGTTGAGTCTGAAGAGTTCGTTGATTGTCGTTTTGGAGGATCCAGAATTTGCTACATTTTGCATGTGAACAAACATCATGCAATAGTAAATTTTGGTAGGAGCGTTTCAGGTAGTAAGTTGATTGTGGAGGAGGGCGTCGGTTGAGTGGCTTTGAGAATTGTAGTGGCATCAGCTTGCAATTTTGTGACTGCAGATATGTTGGAGATTTGGAAGATATTTTCTTTTGTTCCTCTTGATTCTTCTTGATGATTTATTTCCTTATAGGGTACTTAGCTGCATGAGTGCGATATTCACTCTTGCAGTTCAGGCATTTTAGAGGAGAGGTGGTGGAGCAAGTCTTGAAATCATGGCCTTCACAGCCACAACTAGAGCAGAATTTTTTATCTTTGAGAGAGCATTCCTTGGAGAGATGCAGTTAGCAGTAGCAGCTCCAGCAGGTCATGATGTGTTGAAATCGTTCAGCTTCAATATGGCTAGGATTGATGCATTTGGATCTTCAATTGATGTCTTTACTTCGTCGATGGATTGGGTAGTTATAAGTTTGTCCAGTCGTGTAATGAAGACATGTTTTTGCCCTCAGAGTTGGAGAAGACATAACTTGGAGAATTCACGTTAGTTGAGAGTAGGTGTGCCAGTTATAGTGATCAGTTTTTCAGCTTCAAAGTCATCATTACAGACGACAATGAAGGCATCTTTGAGCATTAACTTTCTTGGGTTATCCACCCAGGATAATCCAAGAAAGTCAATGCGTCATTGAGGGACTGTCTGTCTTATTTCCATTGGGATCCTCAATCTTATTTCCCAGGATGTCACTCCACACCACTTGACCAACACCCAGGTACCTACTTGCTTGCTAGGCTAACGGGCAACGGGTGTAAGGAAACACGCCCAATGTTTTTATCCTTGCAGGGGATCGAACCACGGACACTCAAGAGTGTGAAGCGAGAGCGTTACCTACCAGGCCACGGGCCTTTTGTGATCTGCTCCTGCAACGGCATTGTGGCTAATATTCTTCATGGATAGTATATGCGAGTGATCATGATGCAATGACACAGTCTCTACAGAGACTTACCTATGATGAGGTGTGCTAAGTATTGCAGAGGATGTCAGTGGTGGGAAAAAAGATTTGGCCCCTAAGCATGTTGGTTTACCTAACATTCTTCCCCAGACGACGGTCTGGTACACATTTTTCACAGAGTTGTTTGCTCTTTCAGCTATAGGCAAGTATGCAAGTATTTCAACAAGATTCAGCTTTAGCATGAAGCATTTGTCAGGAAAAATTACGAATGGAAACTCTTGAAAGCTTCGAGAAGTAAACCATACCACGGGTGGGGTTCGAACCCGCGGTCACAGAGTCTTAAAACTCCAGACCGTCGCGTAAGCCACTGGGACAGCTACGGTCTGGAGTTTTGAGACTCTGTGACCGCGGGTTCGAACCCCACCCGTAGTATGGTTTGTTTGCAATCGTGTCATTACGATTTCGTGAGTCTTGGAGAAGTATATTGCAATCTCTCCTCACTGCTAGTACAGCTGTCTGACCAGTTAATTTGGCAACGATCTGGAAACAATCAGTGTTGTCAGTACCAGTCTCTTGCTGAAGTATACACATCGCTATGCAGCCTAAACAAATCCATATTTACAGATATAGTGACTGAAGGCATAGAGCAGGGGTGTCGAACCTATGACACGCGTGCCTAAGGTGGCATTCAATAAAAACTGGTTGGCACGAAACATGCGTTACCGCCCCAAGATTTTTTTTTTTTCAAGCACAAAACGAACACATCGATAAATCAGGCTCAAAATATGCACTCCAACGTTTTGATGGATTTTGTTTGAAGAAATTCTGACTTAGTTGTTGCTGGTTTTAAGATTTTTAAAGGTTATTGCTCAACATGGAAAACCGCTCAAGTAAGATTTTTCAGGAAACTTGTCAATTGTTTTCTGACTCGGGTTTTAGTCATACGATGACGTGCCACTGGAGGTTTTGGTCATCTGGCCGAGGCCTTCCATTCGCTTACTGGTCCACCTCATTTAAAATTAAGGTTATAATTATAACCATTCTTACACAAATAACCCGCACATTAAAGAGAGGAGCTTACGGCGACGTTTCGGTCCGACTTGGACCATTTACAAAGTCACACTAACACAAAGAAGAGAAGTCGGGAGTATATATAGAGGCCAGCAGACAGGGGCGGGAACAAGAGAGGAAGTGGTGGAGGAGTAATAGTGGTAGTAGTAGTGGAGTCAGTCATATACTAGGAAAGAGGAGCACTGCAAGGGAGTTAGCGGCCCACATAGGGTAGGGGCAAGAACAAAGTCACGGTATTGTGCCTTTTTTTGTTATTTATAATCATTCTTATTATATAAACACTCAAGTGATGAGGACTAGATTAAAGAAGCATGGCTAGGCTGTGCTCCTTTCCTTGTTTGACGCTTTCCCTGAAAAAAGAAAACGAGATTCAGGATTTACCAGTGAGTAGAAGCACAATGAAAGATAGAATATTAAAGAAGGAAACAGACATAGAGTTACTAACAAACTATACTGATTCACATAAACTGTTTTATATTTGTCTGGAGAATATTGATGTTACATCAGTGAAATATGTAGTGCAGTAGTAAATCAACTGTGAAATTGACAGGTTGACCTTTCAAAAATAGTTTCTGTGACAACGGGTAGTGTACCCAGCGTGGCTGGCAGAAAAGCTTTGTAAGTGTTTGCAAAATATATTGAGCATCCACTGATAGGCTTGAATTGTATTGTACACGAGGAGGCTCTGTGTGTAAAAGCTGGTTAAGGAACATAAAGAACTTATGAAAATTGCAACCAAGGTAGTCGATTTTCTTCTATTTCCTATTTCACAGTTTACTGAGCGAGGTGAAATCAGTGTACACAGGACTGACTCCTTACGAACACCCAGAGTACATCCGTCTACCTCAGTGTCAGAGTACCTACTGCTCGGAAAACCAAACATGCTCACTATTGCAGCAAGGTACTGTACAATACTTGGTCACCATCTCATAACGAAGAAAATCTCATGAACAAGAAGTGAGCCAACCACAACTTTCATGACTCTCCGCCAATATTAACGTTCACGAGAGGCTCTAATATGATCTTTGCTGCTAAGCAACCTCCCTGCCGCACTCATATTAAAAAAAAAAAAAGCCCAGTACCTTACATAAATTGTATATAAAATACTAAGCAACAATTTAATCAGTGTAATAGATGTTTTATATTTGGTAATTTATATACCAGCTTTCGAATGAAAAACAAATCGATAAAACATAAATATATTAATATATTACACATATATTAATCAATATGTACAATGTCAGTAATATACATTAAGTAAATGGTACCCTATTATTCCTTTCTATAGGCTCAGTACAAGTTTAAATGGAACAGCATTTTAGAAACCAGCTAAATGTTTAAATATTTAAAGTCTGACATCAAAAAACACCTTGGATTTAAATAAGTATTTTCTAAAAAATTATGATGCCTACAGAATTCAGATTTCTTAGCTTCGGTGTCAATGCACTTTTAACTAAATCGCCAGTTATGAGTATATTACTCTGCGCTGAAAAATTTCATAAACATGCCATACCTTTCCGTTCTATCATGTCATAGATCTCATGAAGTTCCAAACAGTGAACTTCAAAAAAGTTTTCAGTTAACTTTTCTCAGTATAACTGGAAATATGTGAATTTTCCATACATATGTGAGACTGATGAAAAATATGCTTAAGCTATTTTAAATGTGACTTTCATTACGAACAAACCCTTTAGCATAGATATGATGGGATTAAATACCCCAAATTCGTGGAAACAAGCCTTTTTTGTAATTATCGTCAGAAATATTATTTTTAGAAATCGTTTTTCCCATTTTTAAGCACATAAATCCCTTATACGCTCATATAACATTCTTCTTGTTTTAAATCTGGCGTAACAGAAATTGCTAAGAACTAGCGATAAATCCGGATTCACCAGCTTAACAGCACAACATAAACAAAGACTTTACGAACACAACTCTGTTAAGACAAGGAAAATAATATTTTGATAAGCTGCCAAGCGCATATATAATAGGATTAAATAGGCTTATACTCACAACACTATAACACAAAAATAATTAAAAGAACAGTAGGAAGAAGGAAACACGAGAAAAAATATGCGTAAGGATTACATCGAAAACAACAACAAAATCCTGTCTAGCTCCGAACACAGTAGAGAAGAAAATTATTCGAAATAGGATCCGACAACTTTTTACTGAGGACCACAAGAAATCAGAAGCCAGACAGGTATTAAGTTTGCTTAAAATTAGGAAAAGGCAGCTGGAAAGTTCTCAGACATATGAAAGAGAGAAAAAAGAAAACCTAAATTCACGTTAATATTGTGTAGAAAAAGGCCACCTTAATTATGGGGAGAATAATACGGAAGTTGAGATCCGCTGATGTGTACTCACCTAATTGTGGTTGGAGAGGTCGAGACTCAGCTCCTGGCCCCGCCTCTTCACTGATCGCTACTGGGTCCCTTCTCTCCCTGCTCCATGAGCTTTATCATACCTCATCTTGATAAATTAGACACATATGCAACAATTGGGTATCTTTATTGAGGAAACGTTTCGCCACACAGTGGCTTCATCAGTCCATACAAAGGAGAATCGTGAAGAACAGGAGGAGTTTGAGGTGGTCAGTCCCTCAACCTTGAGTCGATGTTGTCAGTCCATCAATCTTGAACAGAATACAGATATGTGCTAGGAAGCAGCTTATATACCGTAGGCAGGAGAGGTGCAGAAGTCGTAGGTGGTGTCACATTTGTACAAGAGTGGTATACAATACCGACATTTGTCCAATGTGGAAGAGAAGAATTCCCTGTATTAAGATCCCAAGTTGTTGCTGTGTCAGACAGGATGTAAATGAATGGTTCAGAGAACCGACAAGTTGATAAATTAGACACATATGCAACACTTGAGTATCTTTATTGAGGAAACGTTTCGCCACACAGTGGCTTCATCAGTCCATACAAAGGAGAATCGTGAAGAACAGGAGGAGTTTGAGGTGGTCAGTACCTCAACATTGGACAAATGTCGGTATTGTATACCACTCTTGAACAAATGTGACACCACCTACGACTTCTGCACCTCTCCTGCCTACGGTATATAAGCTGCTTCCTAGCACACATGCTGTATTCTGTTCAAGATTGATGGACTGACAACATCGACTCAAGGTTGAGGGATTGACCACCTCAAACTTCTCCTGTTCTTCACGATTCTCCTTTGTATGGACTGATGAAGCCACTGTGTGGCGAAACGTTTCCTAAATAAAGATACCCAAGTGTTGCATATGTGTCTAATTTATCAACTTGTCGGTTCTCTGAACCATTCATTTATACCTCATCTTAAAGCTATGTATGGTTCCCGCCTCCACTACATCACTTGCTAGACTATTCCACTTCCTGATTACTCTATGACTGAAGAAATACTTCCTAACATACCTTTGACTCATCGGAGTCTTCAACTTCCAATTGTGACTCCTTGTTTCTGTGTCCCCTCTCTGGAACATCCTGTCTCTATCCACCTTGTCTACTCCCCGCAGTATTTTGTATGTCGTTATCATGTATTCCCTAACCCTCCTGTCCTCCAGTGTTGCCAGGCCGATTTCCCTTAACCTTTTTTCGTAGGACATTCCCCTTAGCTCTGGGACTAACCTTGTCGCAAACCTTTGCACTTTCTCTAATTTCTTGACGTGCTTGACCAGGTATGGGTTCCAAACTGGCGCTGCATACTCTAGTATGGGCCTGACGTACACGGTGTACAGTGTCTTGAATGATTCCTTACTAAGGTATCGGAACGCTAATCTCAGGTTTGCCAGTCGCCCGTATGCTGCAGCAATTATCTGGTTGATGTGTGCTTCCGGAGACGTGCTTGGTGTGGTGTGGAGAAAATTTTCCAGTAAAGAGGGTGTCTCTCAGTCCCCCCTCAGCCCTCTGAGGGACTTATCCCTCCTGCAAGGGGCTGGTGGACTCTTCCTTCCTCACAAACAGCTATATTAAAACCAAATTTATGTACCTAGGGTCACGAGGCACGCCTTCCTCTCCTTGCTAGAGTTCCTGATCAACTACACAATGAGGTTAAATGAGAGTAATTACTATTTTCTCCATAGCAGGAAAATTAAGGGAAAACCTGCACACCACTTTATCTACAAGTTGGGACTATTAGGAATTCTAGTCTATAGCTAGATAACAGGAAACCTACCATCTTGTATTGAATACCGTTGCAATGTGTAGTAAGGAAGAGATATAAAGCTGAACTCAGCAGTTCTTTTGTACGCAGGGTGAACTGGTGGGCTCTAGACATGGCGACAAGCTAGGTTGAATTCAAATACGAGAGCGTGAACACACGTCACATTCCTCCCACTGAGAACAAAGAAAATACTAACTTTGTGCAGTAAACTCTGAAATGCTGTCAATCTCCACTAGGAAAACTAGTGTTAAAAAGAAACACGAGTGTATCATCCGCATCATCCTTGGTATAATCCAGATAAGTATAAAGTTTGTGTGTGGTGTGTATTCAGGTGTTATGAACAAAGGGACAAGATATCACCCTATCGCGTAAAAAAACTGACTTAAGTGATTCCCTATCAACGAGTGAGGACATAACTACGCTTCTGTAGCAGCCTACTCAAGACAACGATGCCGGGATATACTTCCCCTACCACAAACTAAGGGAAATTGGGTCAGTTACAATACCCTTGTAAGTCCAGGCATAATTACGTTAGCCGAAGCTAATAGGTAAGGGTGAGATTTGACTGGAATTACCAATAAATCCCGTCATGGGTGGTTGATTCATCCAAACTCAAGTAAGTATCACTAAGCATTTCAGATGATAGTGAAATGAGGGATATACGCTCCTTTGGGGCAAATTGTTTTCTAACAAAATTGTTAATCAACAGCCACTGTGGAATCTTTAACGGCACCCCGAAGAGATGTCCAGGGAGAGGCTGCTGGACATAGTGCTATTAACAGATAAGCACCGATTGCTATATGTTTGTTTCATGCAGGAATGTGTACCTATCTAACCAGTTCTTCACAGTGTGTATCTGATGTTGTTGGGAGGAAATGGAGTAGGACGATAACCAGGAGGAGTAGAAAAAGTTTGAGAATGTTAATAAAAAGAGTAAGTAGTAGTAGTGGTGGTGATGGGAGTAGTTGTAAGATGTATTTGTTCTAGTTGTATTAGTGATAGTAATAGTAACTTTAGCCTAAAAAAAGGAAGAAGAAAAAAACGAAAAGGAAAAACAAAAAAGATAAAACGAAGAAGAGGAATGGTATTAATCTTTTATTTTCCACGTCAGCTTGTGGACTCTAACGCATTAATGAGATTAAACAAGTTTGCATTGAAGGAGCGAACCGTAGAGTGAAAAGCGTGAATGTGAAAGAGAGAGAGAGAGAGAGAGAGAGAGAGAGAGAGAGAGAGAGAGAGAGAGAGAGAGAGAGACTGAAAGGATCTGTCATTACAGCAGAGCATTTAAAACAGGAGAGAAGTGGTTAGGTTAGGTAAAGTTCGTCAGGAAACAGGATGTTTCCTGACGCGGGTCTTAGTTATACGATAACTCTCCAGTGGAGCTTTTGGTCATCTGACCAAAAGCTCCACCAGCTGGTTTACCGGTCCAAGAAGTAGATGACCTTACTGTTATGTACAAGGTCACCATTGTCAAGACGAGCAACAACTACGCTCTGGTTGGACACTTCTCAAGAACAGAAAGTCATCTGTCATCATTCATTCCTAGAATAACAGCATAATGACATTGATGAAATAACATCAGTTGGGCAAATGAAATCTGTGGTTCATATCTGGCTCCAACCTGTTCCCAATTTGCGGGTTTCATATCAATAAAAATTTAATAAAGGTTAAGTACTACTAGGGAAGGCCTTCAAATAAACTGAAGAAGGTAACAGCTGTTAGTTTGTAAATAAAAGAATGACCTCTTAACCTAATTCTGTAAAAACTCCTGTGTAAAAGAGAGAGAGAGAGAGAGAGAGAGAGAGAGAGAGAGAGAGAGAGAGAGAGAGAGAGAGAGAGAGAGAGAGAGAGAGAGAGAGAGAGAGAGATGGAGAGAGAGAGAGAGACTGGGTTATTGGTCATGAGTCAAAATATTTCAAAATTATTTTTCAGCTTTATCTCTTGTCCTTTGTTCAATACATCGAGTTTCGTTTAAAAGCAATTTATGCGACCTCGGGTGAGTATTTTGTGGTTGGGTGTGGAAGATGGTGGGGATGGCTCAGCACTTGTCAGACTTCTAAATAGCCAATATGTTGTGCAGTCACACACACACACACACACACACACACACACACACACACACACACACACACCAGCTGTGAATCGACCCCTGCAACCACAACTAGGTGAGTACAACTAGGAAAGTACACACACACGAGCTATGACTCGATCCCTGCAACCACAACTAGGTGAATACACACATGAGGTTCAGTGGGAAAGAGAACTGGTGGGAAAATCAGTAAATGAAATGATGGAATACGTATCAACAAAATGCAAGGAGGCAGAGGGCAGGATAATACCCAAGGGGACAGAAATAATGGGAAGACCAGAACGACCCTTGGTTCATCCAAAGGTTTAGAGAGGCGATTATTCGAGAGGAGATTAGTCGTAGAGACAGAAATAAATATGCACAGATAAGGAGGGAGGCTCAGCGACAATACGAAAATGACATAGCAACGAAAGCCAAGTCTGACCTGAAGCTATTGTACAGCCATATCAGGAGGAGAACAACAGTCAAGGACCAGGTAATCAGGCTGAGGAAAGAAGGAGGGGAGGTCACAAGAAACGACCAAGAAGTATGTGAAGAGCTCAACATGAAGTTTAAGAAAGTATTTTCCGTGGAGACAGAAAGGACTCCAGAAAGCCGGAATGGTAAGGTACACCAACAACTGTTGGACACAATACACACAATGGAGGAGGAGGTGAAGAGACTGCTAAGTGAACTAGATACCTCAAGGTGGTGCGACCAGACATCTCTCCGTGGGTCGTGAGAGAGGGAGCAGATGCGCTGTGCCACTAACAAAAATCTTCAACACATCTATCGAAACAGGGCGACTACTTGAGGTATGGAAGACAGCAAACGTAGTCCTAATTTTTAAAAAAAGGAAACAGACTTGAAGCATTAAACTACAGACCAGTGTCACTGACATATAGAGTATGCAATGTCATGGAGAAGATTATCAGGAGAAGAATGGAGGAACATATAGAAAGGAATGAGCTTATACATGACAACCAGCACGGGTTCAGGGAAGGGAAATCATGTGTCACAAACCAACTGGAGTTTTACGACAAGGTGACAGAAGTATGAAAAGAGAAAGAGAGGTGCTGGTAAATTGCATTTTCTTGGACTTTAAGAAGGCTTTCGAAACAGTTCCACACAAGAGATTACTGCAAAAGCTAGATCATCAGGCAGGTATAACAAGAAAGACAGCAATGGATCAGAGAGTACCTGACAGGAAGGAAAAAACGAGTGATTGTACGTGGCGAAGTGTCAGAGTGGGAGCCTGTAACGAGCGGGGTTCCACATGGATCAGTCCTAGCACCAATGCTGTTTCTGGTATATGTGAATGGCGTGACGAACGGGATAAATTCAGAAATGTCCCTGTTTGCATACGATGTGAAGCTAATGAGGAGAATTCAATCGGATGAGGATCAGGCAGGACTACAAAGTGATCTGGACAGGCTGCAAGCCCTGTCCAGCTACTAGCTCCTGGAGTTTAACCCCACCATGTGCAAAGTCATGAAGAGTGGAGAAGGTCAAAGAAGACCGCAAACAGCGTACAGGCTAGGGGACCAAAGAATGCAAACCTCACTTAAGGAAAGGGATCTTGGGGTGAGTATAATACCGAGCACATCTCCTGAGGCGCACATCAACCAAGCAACTGCTGCAGCATATGGGCGCCTAGCAAACCTGAGAATAGCGAACCGATACCTTAGTAAGGAATCGTTCAAGACTCTGTACACCGTGTACGTCAGGCCCATATTGGATTATGCAGCACCAGTTTGGAACCCACATCTGGTCAAGCACGTCAAGAAATTAGAGAAAGTGCAAAGATTTGCAACAAAACTAGTCCCAGAGCAAAGGGAAATATATGAAGAAAGGTTAAGGAAAATCGGCCTGAGGACTCTGGAGGACAGGAGGGTTAGGGAAGACATGATAACGAAATATAAAATACTGCGAGGAATTGACAAGGTGGAGAAAGACAGGATATTCCAGAGATGGGACACAGAAACAAGGTGTCACAATTGGAATTTGATGTCTTAGATTAGTCAAAGGGCTATCAGGAAGTATTTCTTCAGTCATAGAGTTGTCAGGAAGTGGAATAGTCTGGCAAGTGATGTAGCGGAGGCAGGAACCAGGTTTGATAAAACTCATGAAACAGGGAGAGAGAAGACCTAGTAGCGATCAGTGAAGAGGTGGGGCCAGGAACTATAATTCGACCCTGCAACCACAAACAGGTGAGTACAAATAGGTGAGTACATACACATACGAGCTGTGAATCGATCCCTGCAACCACAAATAGGTGAGTACACAAACAAAAATTATCGGAATACATGTAGGCTTTAGTAACTGTGAAGTAAATGAATGAACAAGAAGTACCTAAGAAATTGGGAACAGATTTAATGTGTTGATTGACATATCAGAATAAGAGAACTTAACAAAGTTCCACAAATCTTCATCTTGATTCGTATCTGGAGTCTTGAATTGTGCTGTGTTTATACTTTTGAGAACTGTCAAAATTATATAATAAAAATACAAGAATGGAGCACTGGAGCACTCCAATAATCCTAATGGCCCATGTTAGGTAGGTCGAACTTATATCCGCTCACATACTAGTCTATTTTATATTTAAATCAACCCAAAGGTCTCATTTCATTAACACTACCTGGGAGTTTGTTTCAATCATCCACAAATCTAATGTCAAATCAATACTTCCAGATTTACACCATAAATCTAAATTTGTCCAACTTGAATCCATTGAGGCAAATTCTGTCTTGGTTAGATATCTTCAAATGTTATTTACATTCCATTATTTACTCTTGCTTTTCCTTTGTATACGTCAGTCACGTCACGCCCATCCCCCAAGGCTACATCTGTCCAGAGAGTAAATTCTGCGCCTTGAGACCATCTTCATAGGAAAAGTTTTTGATACATGGAATCATTTTCGTCATCCTTCTGTACGTGTTTTCCAGAGTAATTATGTCCATTCTGTAATATAGAGGACTGAGCAACACAATCTAAACCAGTCCTTACCAAGGACATATAAAGATGAATAATAGCCTTAGGACTTATATATTTATACTTCTTGATATGATACCAGTTCCATTAGCCTTATTGTGACCACTCGTGCTGTTGTCTTTGCTTAAATTTCTGTAAACAGGAACTCGTAATAAGATCTACCTAATTTAGTTTATAAATGTCATAGTTATTTTCTGTTCCCTGTACCTTTAATTCGCTCTCAGGAAACGCAAAGTTATAAGAATTTTAGAGGAAGTAAGGAGACCAAACAAATAAAAATAGGAACAACTCAAAATCCGGATGTGAGATTCACAAAATATAATTATAATACCCAAACTGGAAATAATGTACAACGAGGATAATCATTGCGGTGTATGGAAGGTTCGCACATGTAAGAATGACATTCACGAATATTAATAAGTAAGAATTCAAAGTAAAATTTACAAAATATGAGCCAATAAATCTTTAATACTCATCGCTGGGGTGAAGTCCACACCGTAACTTTGTACAGACTACATCTAATAAAACGAAACAAAAAATTAGTAAAGCCAGTTCCATTACCACAATGGTGGTAATGGAACTAATAGCTAAAAGCTATGAAGAAATACTGAGTGACCCGGAATTAACTCACCAAGTAAAATGGAGAGAGAGGAAACGTGATCTGTGTTCACAAAATAATAACGAGAATATACAAGGTAGACAGAACAAAAATGACTCTTGATGAATAAACGAAATATGAAATACCTTTAGGCATAAATGAAACCTCAGAAATTAATTCATGAAGAGAATCTGTTGTAAACAGGTTACATAATATCAAAGACACTACAAACATTGTTCTTACACAAGTAGTCCAGCTAAAACAAAATACGTAAGTCCCCGAGTTCAGACCAACTCTTTTCAAGGGACCCTAAAAATGCAGGGAAGTACTTATTGAACCACAGTCTAGTGTCTACAATATATCAGTGCAAACGGGAATGATGCCAGAATGCTGAACATAGCCAATGTGATTCCTAACTACAAAACATAAGTTAGGGTCCTACTATCGAATTACCGCCCACTCAGTCTGACCTCAATAGTGGGCACATTATTGGAATCAATAATAGTGGATGCAGTTCGAAGTCACTTTTCATGAATATAAGTTTATAAATGAGTCACAACAGGGATTAATAAGGAGTCTTTTTTTCTTTAAAAGAAATTACCGACTTTTTTCCGTAAGGCATCCGAGGTGATGAACCATGATAGTACAATGATAGTAGTATCCTCAGGCAGAAGAAAACGCTGCTTAGGAAGTCTGGGTACTTTGACTGGATGGAGCATAATACTGTGACTAAGAGGGTGTGTGAAGTTAAGGTGCAGGGAAAGACGAGTATGGGTCGACCTAGGAAAGTTTTGAAGGTGAAGAAAGCAATAAATATTGGAAAGTACATGGAAAAGGCAAATTACAGGAGACTTTAATGTCCATCATCACAGATCTGTGTGTACCACTGGTTCTACTTCTAGATGCTGTGTTGCAGATGCACACGAACAACCAGATATCTCGTGATGCACATGAACAACCAGATATCCCGTGATGCACATGAACAACCAGATATCCCGTGATGCACACGAGCAACCAGATATCCCGTGATGCACACGAGCAACCAGATATCCCGTGATGCACATGAACAACCAGATATCCCGTGATGCACACGAGCAACCAGATATCCCGTGATGCACATGAACAACCAGATATCCCGTGATGCACACGAGCAACCAGATATCCCGTGATGTACATGAACAACCAGATATCCCGTGATGCACACGAGCAACCAGATATCCCGTGATGCACATGAACAACCAGATATCCCGTGATGCACATGAACAACCAGATATCCCGTGATGCACATGAACAACCAGATATCCCGTGATGCACATGAACAACCAGATATCCCGTGATGCACATGAACAACAAGATATCCCGTGATGCACATGAACAACAAGATATCCCGTGATGCACATGAACAACCAGATATCCCGTGATGCACATGAACAACCAGATATCCCGTGATGCACATGAACAACCAGACAACCCGTCCAGTTCCAGAAAAATACCTAGATAAAAGATATAACCGCATGGATAGGAGTTTTTCTAGAAAAATCCTATAAATGTAGAGTACACATTCGGCTGATTCTTAAAACACTGAATTAATTCACCACTATCGACTTGTGTTCCACAACTTTGAAAAAAATCCATATTCATATTCACATTATTTCTCGTACCACGGAGTTTAATATCAGTGTTTCGTTTAAACGTGTACAGAACTTGACTGTCAGTTTCAAGGTTTATTTAAGGTCACCTCGTAATCTCCATTTTCTGAGAGAAAAAAAGTTGAGTAATTTAAGTCTTTCTTTAAATGGTTTGTTCCTTAATGATAATATCACATTTGCTGCTTTTCTCTACCTTCTCAAATTACCTCATGTCTTATATATAATTAGGAGACTAGAACTGGCCAATATATTCAAAACTAGAACATTGTATAGTGCTAATAGTTTTTTGCGTGTATTGGCCTTGAAATTTCTTGCTATGAGGTCACGCATTCATTTTGCCTTGTTGCAAAACATTGCTTAGGGCGTTCAGAACATGTCAGGTTATTGCTTACTACTATTCCAGTGCACTTTCATATAATTTTAAGTTATGCTCATCTAAAGATGATTGAGTTTCAAGACTTATTTTTCATAATAGGTTGGAAAAACTTGCAGTTTCAATCACCATCATCAGGATACATTTCTGGAACATGATGTGACAATATACAACATACAATATACAACATACGATATACAATATACAATATATAGTATACAATACATTAAAATAATAGTAAAACATGAGGAAAAAATTAAATTCAAGAAAATTTATGAAGAAGGGCTATCTGTCAGCCATTACTCAGACATAAATAACAAAGAATGGAAGAAAGTTAGACTCACCGGTAAAGAGGCTAAACTAATTCTAATTCAGATAAACCAAATTAATTGAAGAATCATTTTCATTAAGTCATGGTTTGAGTTTTCTGATAAATAATCTCAGTATTATTATTATTATAATCAAAAGAAGCGCTAAACCACAGGGGTCATACAGCGCAGAATAACCTCAGTAAAATTCTTAAATCCAAAGAATTCTGTGCTTTTGCTATAATTTTAAAATCATCTGAATTCAGTGAATCTAAAAATATATTCTGATTGCCGAGTGAGAAGGTTCGACGAGAGGCACTTGTTTTTGTATTATTAATGTCCCAGAAATGAATCCTAAGAAACTGCAAGTCTTGACCACCTGCTATGAGCTATACTCGCGTTTATCTTACCTAACACTTTCAATTGCAACATTGACCATTGGGATAGCCTGTCTTTGATGACTTGACATTCGGTCGCATCTCCCAAATTTCGTGTCATCAGCAAACTTACCAAGTTTTTTTAATTAGGAAACAAATCTAGATCATTTATTTATGTTACGAACAAGACCTAGGACCAGTGCTTCTCTGTTCTTATATACTAATGAAAACTAAAACAGATGTTACAACTTAGGGGAAAGGTTTGATAGATTTAGAACAAGTCAGACAACATAAAGTTGAAGATTGAATTCTAGAATTTGCAAAGCTCAAGAGCCGAAGTCCAAAACACTTTCCATCAAATAGGTAATTAAAACGTGATAATTATAAATACATACAAAGACCTCTCCGGAGAATGACCGGGAAATTGCATATGCAGATGATTGTCGCTATAGTCCTGTGTGATTTAATATTTATGCAATTACATCGTAGATCAAAGATTTTGTGGCATTATGACTTCCTCTTTTACGTAAGAAAGATTGAGACAAAAGACTAGAGACGTAACTGAGTCCTTTAAGGTTATGTATGAGTGCATGCACTCTGGGTTCTCTTACTCTGGGAAACTTCGGTGTTTTGATGATGGAGTTGGATAGAAATTATTATTTATCAGTACGTGTTTCCAGGGTTATCTCATCAACTTCCCCTCGCCTGTACGTGATTGGGGAGCCTCTGGTATTATAATGGGATGTCTATGCCACTCCAAGCTCCCACCCTGCCACTCCTGGCTCCCATCATGCCACTCCTGGCTCCCACCATGCCACCCCTGGCTCCCACCATGCCACTCCTGGCTCCCACCTTCACGTACTCCTACACAACCACACTCCCAGCCGACTCCACTTCCCACCCCTCCTATAGGCACTCTGAAGCTCCACTCTCCAGCTCCACTCTGAAGCTCCACTCTGCAGCTCCACTCTGAAGCTCCACTCTGAAGCTCCACTCTGCAGTTCCAATCTGCATTTCCACTCTGTAGCTCCACTCTCCAGCTCCACTCTCCAGCTCCACTCTGCAGTTCCACTCTGCAGCTCCCCTCTGCAGCTCCACTCTGCAGCTCCACTCTCCACTCTGCAGCTCCACTCTGCAGCTCCACTCTGAAGCTCCACTCTCCAGCTCCACTCTCCAGCTCCACTCTGAAGCTCCACTCTGAAGCTCCACTCTCCAGTTCCACTCTGCAGCTCCACTCTGAAGCTCCACTCTGAAGCTCCACTCTGAAGCTCCACTCTGCAGCTCTACTCTCCAGCTCCTCTCTGTAGCTCCACTCTCCAGCTCCACTCTGCAGTTCCACTCTCCAGCTCCACTCTTCAGTTCCACTCTCCAGCTCCACTCTGCAGTTCCACTCTGCAGCTCCACTCTGCAGCTCCACTCTCCAGCTCCACTCTGCAGCTCCACTCTGAAGCTCCACTCTGAAGCTCCACTCTGCAGCTCCACTCTGCAGCTCCACTCTGAAGCTCCACTCTCCAGCTCCACTCTGCAATTCCACTCTGCAGCTCCACTCTGCAGCTCCACTCTGCAGCTCCACTCTGCAGCTCCACTCTCCAGCTCCACTCTGCAGATCCACTCTGCAGCTCCACTCTGCAGTTCCACTCTGAAGCTCCACTCTGCAGTTCCACTCTCCAGCTCCACTCTGCATTTCCACTCTGCAGCTCCACTCTGCAGCTCCACTCTCCAGCTCCACTCTGCAGTTCCACTCTCCAGCTTCACTCTGCAGTTCCACTCTGCAGCTCC
The DNA here is from genome assembly GCA_009830355.1 of Cherax destructor. NCBI lineage: Eukaryota > Metazoa > Arthropoda > Malacostraca > Decapoda > Parastacidae > Cherax > Cherax destructor. The sequence goes on along the minus strand of WNWK01005244.1, from coordinate 43,908 downwards.
ACTCTGCAGTTCCACTCTGCAGCTCCACTCTGCAGTTCCACTCTCCAGCTTCACTCTGCAGCTCCACTCTGCAGCTCCACTCTCCAGCTCCACTCTGCAGTTCCACTCTGCACGCTCCACTCTGCAGTTCCACTCTCCAGCTCCACTCTGCAATTCCACTCTGCAGCTCCACTCTGCAGCTCCACTCTCCAGCTCCACTCTGCATTCCACTCTGCAGCTCCACTCTGCAGTTCCACTCTGCAGCTCCACTCTGCAGTCTCCACTCTGCAGCTCCACTCTGCAGCTCCACTCTGCAGTTCCACTCTGCAGCTCCACTCTGCAGTTCCACTCTGCAGCTCCACTCTGCAGTTCCACTCTCAGCTCACTCTGCAGCTCCACTCTGCAGTTCCACTCTGCAGCTCCACTCTGCAGCTCCACTCTGCAGCTCCACTCTGCAGTTCCACTCTGCAGTTCCACTCTGCAGCTCCACTCTGCAGCTCCACTCTGCAGTTCCACTCTGCAGCTCCACTCTGCAGCTCCACTCTGCAGCTCCACTCTGCAGTTCCACTCTGCAGCTCCACTCTGCAGCTCCACTCTGCAGTTCCCTGCAGCTCCACTCTGCAGTTCCACTCTGCAGCTCCACTCTGCAGCTCCACTCTGCAGTTCCACTCTGCAGCTCCACTCTGCAGCTCCACTCTGCAGCTCCACTCTGCAGCTCCACTCTGCAGTTCCACTCTGCAGCTCCACTCTGCAGCTCCACTCTGCAGCTCCACTCTGCAGCTCCACTCTGCAGCTCCACTCTGCAGCTCCACTCTGCAGCTCCACTCTGCAGTTCCACTCTGCAGCTCCACTCTGCAGCTCCACTCTGCAGCTCCACTCTGCAGCTCCACTCTGCAGCTCCACTCTGCAGCTCCACTCTGCAGCTCCACTCTGCAGCTCCACTCTGCAGCTCCACTCTGCAGCTCCACTCTGCAGCTCCACTCTGCAGCTCCATTCTGCAGCTCCACTCTGCAGCTCCACTCTGCAGCTCCACTCTGCAGCTCCACTCTGCAGCTCCACTCTGCAGCTCCACTCTGCAGCTCCACTCTGCAGCTCTACTCTGCAGCTCCACTCTGCAGCTCCACTCTGCAGCTCCACTCTGCAGCTCTACTCTGCAGCTCCACTCTGCAGCTCCACTCTGCAGCTCTACTCTGCAGCTCCACTCTGCAGCTCCACTCTGCAGCTCCACTCTGCAGCTCCACTCTGCAGCTCCACTCTGCAGCTCTACTCTGCAGCTCACTGCAGCTCCACTCTGCAGCTCACTGCAGCAAGTAATATTCAACATAACAGGACCTCACATGTAAAGCGTCTTTCTCACAGTCCTTCTCTCAGGGTCACCAACTGAACCTGAAACACTGGCAGCCAGGTGATGCATCTCACACCAGCTGGTTCATTCTTACCTGGAGAGGATTTCGGGGATCACCGCCCCCTCGGCCCGTCTGTGACTCCGTCTTGAAAGTAAACTTTGGCTCTTTAGCTTCGAAACACAACGGTGTTACTTTTTCACTCTGTATGGTAATTTTGTGTCCAAATGTGTGGCTGTGAGCTTCAAATTCGAAGCTCAATTTGCCAGTGGTCAGTGTAATCTTGAATTTCTTATGTTTGTGCTCACCTAGTCGTTTTCACCCAACTTTGTTTACTTCTGTTGAGTTTCAGCTCCTGATCCCACTTTTAACTTCATTCGACCGGTTTCATTTGTTTTTTGTTTCACAGACCCAGTTGTTTCACCTTCTGCTCCTCTATGTATGTTCTACGTTCTGACGTCTTTGAGGATGAAGACGTACATCCCGATTTCCCAGTTATGTTTTCCTGTAACCGATGTCTGTCTTTTCAAACCTGTGTGCCTTATCTTGTCTTTTTTATCTAAGACCATCAATTCAATTGTTAAAATTTCTCTTGTAGGTCAGTCCTCTGGGCTTCAGAATCAATCTCACTGAGAAACCCTGTACTTTCTCTGGTATATGTAAATGCTCGATTAGGTGTGAGCTAAAGGCAGATGCTGCATATTCTATAATATATCTGATATATGTCGTGTACAGAACAACGAATGATTCTTAATGAATACTGATAACTGTGCTCGGGCTTGCTAGACGTGCACATGCCACTGATACTAATCATTTGTTATGTACCTCTAGAGATATGTTCCAGTCTGTGCTTATCCCAAGCCTATACTCCGTCCTCGACCTTCTTTTCCCAGATTTTCCTAACTTTGAAGTTTATGGAGTTGAATTCTAGGTCTTTTCCTGCAGGCTGTAGTCTGTCCAAGTCGTCTCATGATCCTGTCATGGCTTCTTGTGTATTTATTCTTCTCATTAGCTTTACATCATCTGCGAACAGCAAAACGGTACTGGCTCTGGTAATGATCCTTGTGGGACACCACTCATCACGTCTGCCTCTTCAGGTAAGCTCCAGTGAGCTCGCGATATTGGATTTTTCTTCTCTCAGTCTGTGCTAATTTTCTGTTATGGATTTTCCATTCTCCAGGTGCTTCTTATGATTATCTTTTACATTAACTTGGACAATATGCATAATGTCTGTCTCCTTTCCTGAATATTGCTTTTGAATTTATTGTTTTCTATGCTTTTAATAGCTACACCATTTACCCTGACACATTAGAAATTTTCTGTTCTTCCATTGTTGCATCTCTTTTCTTATGAATTTTTCAATCGCTACCCTGACTTTCCCAGATCGGCATTCCATCATTCCATCATCTCGCTCATTGACTTTCCTTCTATTAATTTTCGGTAACCCCGAAGGAGGACCATTAAGTGGTTGCCAAGAACTTTTTTCTTCCTCGTAACACGATAATTCCTAGTTCAACAGACTTCAACTTTTCAACGCTGGCGTACAGTATTTTGGGCAAGAGTTTAGGAACCCTATGACCAAGGTAGAAGGACCCATTGCTGGTATTCTGGAATGGCTCAGATAACTTCCAAAACCCTCTGCTGCGTAGCTTCAAAAAAGTTGCCTCCTAATTCGACGACAAGAGGGAGAGTGAAATTCAAGTGCATATCTGACAATTTTTTTTTTTTTTGTAAAATAGTGTGAAAATATTAATTCCATTTTAATCACCTAAAAATTACTTCTTGAGTCAACCTCTCCTGAAGGACTTATATATTTAATGGCAGATGCATCTTAGGGACAGGATAATACCAAGTGAGTTTGTGTGCTGGCAAATTTGTCAGTGTACTAAATTAGTTTATGAAACCTGGAATTTTTAGGGGTCCATACGATACCTGGAGAATGCCTTTTTGGATCGGCTTCAGATTTTCAGCCCTGGTGTGTGTTCCAGAAAGCAAGATTCAAATTTAATTGCCAGTTTTATTAAATAAATAGTGACAGAAATTTCCATTAAATAATTATACTTCTTCTCATCGGCTTCAAAATATTAAGGCTGATGTATTCCATAAGAGTGACGTAAATGATTTAGAAAACTGACAAGTTGAAGAATGAGACACTTTTGCAACATTTTGGAATCATTATTGAGGAAACGTTCTGCCAGCCAGCGGCTTCTTCAATACAAAGAAGTGTGGAACAAGAGGAGGAACTTGAGGTAATCAGTCCCGCAGGACTGAACACATCGACTCCAGCTTGAGGGGCTGATTACCTCAAACTACTCCTCTTCTTCCACTCTTCTTTGTATTGAACTCATTCCATAAGGGGACTGACATCCTATATGTTTATACTGTCTAGTTGCAAATCTCAAGTTTTAAAGAAATTATGAATAAACTTGAAATTGTTGGATTTAGAGGCAATTACTGAAGAATGCATTTTCTTATAGGCTTCAAACTTTCATTGTTGATAGATTTTATTAAAAGAAAGTTTGGTTTTCACTTTGAGCTATGTAAATTTTTTATTGCCACTTTTATAAAAAAAAAAATGATTTTCATGTAATAACTAGAGAATGTCTCTTCTGGTCAGCTTCAAACCCTGATGTATCGTACTTGCAAGTATATTTTTATTGAATTTAGGCCTTGTATGGGCTAATTTGTCAATTTTATAGATTTTTAAATCAAATTGAACTTTCGTAAAACGCGAAAATTGTAAGTTTTCCTAAGACGAGAATTTTAAATAGGATTGAAATGAAAAAAAAAAAAAGAGAGAGAAATATTGAAATACGAGTTTTTATAGCGTTTTAGGTATCCCTAAAGAGGGACCTTTAAAACGTTGCATGAATAAAGTATCCTCGAAGAGAAGCCTTTATATGGTTGCATGATTTTTTTTTTTCCCTCCTATTTTTTTATTTCATTTTGCCCATAACTCGAGAACGCCTCATCCAATCGGCTTCAAATTTTCAACACTTGTGTACAGTAATGAGATCCGAATTTTAGAAACAACTGGCATGTTCACATGCCCTATGATCAAAATACTGAACCCATTCCCAGCATACACAACTGGCTAAAATAACTTTCAAAATGCTCTCGATGGCGGAGAGTGAAATTCAGATGTGTAAGAGCAGAATTAACAAGCTTATGTGTAATGAGAAATTCTTGCTCACTCTGAACGACGTTAAACAAATTTCGGTTTACCTATTCTGACCGACTTCAATATTTAATGGCCGATGTATCTTAGGACCAGGACAGTACCTGCATCTTAGGACCAGGATAGTACCTGCATAGTACTTGCATCTTAAGATGCAAGTACTATCCTGGTCTTAAGATGCAGGTACTCATCTGATCGGCTTCAAATTTCCACCACAGGTGTGGCTTCCTGAATACAACACTCTCACACTGCCATTGGGCGACATATGCCCCAATTTGAAAATTTTAATGAATAACTAGTATCATTAATTTTGCATTCAATTGCTAATGAATGCTTTTTCTAACTGGCCTCAAAATATTATTGACGATGTATTATATAATAAAGGACGATTACTCATAAGCTTAGTTTTTAGGTGTAAACTTGAAATTTTACTGAAATAGTTAAAAAAAAAAAACTTGGAATGGTTGGACTCAGATCAATTACTAGTAAATGCTTTTTCTGATCAGCTTCAAACATTTACCATTAATGGTTTTTATTGAAACACATCTTGCCACTCTGAGTTGAGCAAATTTTAATTTGCCTATTTTATTTAACAAATTGTTTACCATGTAATAAGTAGTGAATGTCTCTTCTGATTATTTTCAAACCTTAAATGGTGATGTATCATAATAAGAAGTATTTTTGCATTAATTTTGAGCTGTATTGGTACAAATTTTACATTATTTGCTAATTTTATCATAGAGAGCTTTTTTTTTAAATCAAAATCAAATATTTTTTTCTTACAGGATTATAGGGAATTTAAACAGAATGTAAATGTGAAGCGAAAACAAGAAAAAAATAAAAATCAGCGGATTTATGGCGTTTTTAAGTTTAACAATATGATATTTTTTCTGTTTTTCGTGTAATTTTCAACAACATTTTCGTTTTCTTTATCACAGATTTTCGTTTATGATCGTTTATTACTCGTTAATGATCGGCTTCAAAATTTCAACGCTTGTTTAATGAATCTCGTACAAGATTCATGGGACTATTTACATACATGAGTGCTTTGTGCACCATGCTACTAAGGTCATTTGCATATACGTACATTTCTTTATTTCCTCGTGATTCCTGGAGAAAGTCTACTCTGATCGGCCATGTTGTCATTTTACTTCAAAATAGTATAATTTTACTTCACCTTACTGCAATATTTTTCCCATAAATGGTTTAATTTAGTGAACACTTAAAAACTGCAGAACAGCCGCATCTTTGATAAGTAGAGTCTTCTCGCCGCCCCGTCAACTTCCCTCAAGAATTTCCTCTTAACTGCAAAACGCCTTTTCTGATAGTCTTTGAATTTTCAACCCAGGTCAACTATTACTAGGTGAAGATTCGTAGAACAATTGATAGGTTCAGCTGCCCTCTGATCCATTCTTCATAGACCATTTCCGAAGTTGGTTTCTGCGAGATAACTTTAGAAAGTCTCTTTGGACCGGCATCATGCATAGTCACTTTTAATCTCGATTTGCTATAACAGTATTTTTCATTACATAAATGGATCAAGTTTCCTGAAAGGAGGGGGTGCCTTGATGCTGGCGAAGGGTTCTTGATCCAAGGAACTGGTCTTATTCTCCTCTTGCTCGGATCGAATCTCAATATCTCCCATTCCACCGGACTGAACACATCGACTCCAGGTGAGGGACTGATTACCACAGACTCTTCTGCACTGGACTGAAGAAGCCACTGGCTGGCAGCACGTTTCCAGAATAATGATACCAAATATTGCACAAGTGTCTCAGTTATCAGCTTGTCTGTGTTCTAAAACACTGGTCTAAAAAAAATATGTTTACATACTTACTTTCTTACCTATTTTAATTAAATTAGGCAAAGGATTGGAAACTTTTTTAAATACCGTTTATCATGATAGTTTCTGAGGCAAAAGTGATAACTTGATAATGCAACTTGTGAGCTGCTGAAAGCTCAATGTGCTGGCGTAGTTTAGGGTATAAGAGATAGGAGTGGAATGCCTCTTCAGTTTAACTTTAAATCTGGTGTTTCTTAGTGGAATGTTTGAATTAGACTTTGGCTGTGTATGTCTTAATTTGTTATTTTTATTGAAGAAATTGGGATATTAATTTCCATATGATGGCTTGTGAATGCTTCTTTTAATTCGCTTTAAATCTTCACCGAAAATGTGTAAGTGCATTACTAACTTAGGCGTTATCCTAATGAGGTGCCTTGAGATACAGGGGACTGGGGTCCTGCAGCACAGAGATACTTATCTCGGATCGCACGGACACCGTAACACATTTAGTTCTCATTAGATTTCATTCAGGAGAGCTGTCATCCTTGTGCAATCTTCTCTCTCTTGTAGTCTGATTTAACTCTCCCTCCTCCTCCTTCCGCGCTCCTCTCTTCGTTTGATTCCTCCAGATAACTGAATATCCGGACAGCCTTGTCGCTGGCTCCCAAGGGTTCTCGATAGAATATTTTCTCTATAATACCTTAACTGAGATAGGAACAGTTCTGATCTTGCTGGTTCATTCCCCTAACGCCCCCTTCCCGTCCTTCTCTCTCTCTCTCCCCCTTTTGTTATATGACGTGTTGGAACACGAACCCTATTAATATCTGTTAACAAGGCACGATGTGCTATGTATGGCACTTTATTGAGTGAACGTTTCCTCCACAGGGGATTTTGTTCATGGTGGACGAAAGCTTCTTCTTGGTAAAATGTCATAAACCACATATTGTGTTTAGTATATTTATTGGTATTTTGTACTTTCGATATATGTCACTATGTCAGCGTTGCTCTTCACTTGTCTGGTTCTCCGTGCAGTTCTCAGTTTCCCCAGTCTTTTTACTTGTGTTTTCTAAGAAAAAACAGTCTTGGTCTCGTGCTTTCTCCTTGTTAGTGTCTGTGTACTCTCTTCACGATCCTCTCTTTGTTTGTTAGCGGGTTATATAATATGTCTGCTACTACCTTGGGTGCTCCTCGTCAATGTGCAGTACGCTGGCTACAATAAGTTTCATGTTGTAATAACCAAGAATGACTTTCATACATCTTGATTGCCTCTTCCTTCCTTCCTCCCCGTGGCCTGGCTGGCAAAGCTCTCGCTTCACTCACGGAGGGCCCGGGTTCGATTCCCGGCGGGTACCTGGGTGTTAGTCGACTGGTGTGGGTCGCATCCTGGGGGACAAGATTGAGGACCCCAATGGAAATAAGACAGACAGTCCTCGATGACGCACTGACTTTCTTGGGTTATCCTGGGTGGCTAACCCTCCGGGGTTAAAAATCCGAACGAAATCTTATCTTATCTCTCTTACCCTGATGGAAATTTTGTGTGTACATCTTTCATAACCTCCTCTTCTGAAATCTGGTTGTTTAACTAGTCCACCTGCTATGCTACTCTGGTCCACCTGCTATGCTACTCTGGTCCACCTGCTATGCTACTCTGGTCCACCTGCTATGCTACTCTGGTCCACCTGCATGCTACTCTGGTCCACCTGCTATGCTACTCTGGTCCACCATGCTACTCTGGGCCACTTGCTATGCTACTCTGGTCCACCTGCTATGCTACTCTGGTCCACCTGCTATGCTACTCTGGTCCACCTGCTATGCTACTCTGGTCCACCTGCTATGCTACTCTGGTCCACCTGCTATGCTACTCTGGTCCACCTGCTATGCTACTCTGGTCCACCTGCTATGCTACTCTGGTCCACCTGCTATGCTACTCTGGTCCACCTGCTATGCTACTCTGGTCCACCTGCTATGCTACTCTGGTCCACCTGCTATGCTACTCTGGTCCACCTGCTATGCTACTCTGGTCCACCTGCTATGCTACTCCTGGTCCACCTGCTATGCTACTCTGGTCCACCTGCTTGCTCTCTGGTCCACCTGCTATGCTACTCTGGTCCACCTGCTGCTACCTGGCCACTCTTGCACTCTGGTCCACCTGCTATGCTACTCTGGTCCACCTGCTATGCTACTCTGGTCCTCTATGACCTGTACCTGCTTACTCTGGTCCACCTGCTATGCTACTCTGGTCCACCTGCTATGCTACTCTGGTCCACCTGCTATGCTACTCTGGTCCACCTGCTATGCTACTCTGGTCCACCTGCTATGTTACTCCCTCTATGTTTTCTTCCTCAAAATATTCCAAACTCACTAGAGTAGTCAGCACCCAGTAGCCTCTCATTGACTATTTTGCCAACGTGAGTACGAGGACCACTCTTACTAGTTCATTTTATCTTAGTTTAAACGTTTAAGCCTAGTTTCTCAGCTTTAGTGATCAGTACGGGATCAGTACAGTGACAAATCGATAGAACTTTCTCCAACTCTTTTTTAAATGTTTGCTTAGATATGGGTTCATAATTACCATTGTGGACTTGGGAATTTACTCTTACGAATGTGGTTTAAAACTTCATGAATATTTTATTGTTTAGATTTTTGGAAGTTGTCTAATTCTAAAGACTTACTAAGTATACTTCCTAATAAAAACAACATCTATATTACGGTCACTTGAAATCTGTTTCTTATATCCTCTCTCTATCATTTATATGCTCTCTCGTACTCTGGTCTCTTATGAACTCCCATGTCCTCCATCCGACGGTGTCGTCTGTGCTTGCCTCCAGGTGAGTCGAGTGAAGAGTCCAGCGAGCCGCCCTTCCAGATGCCAGTGTTCCAGCAAGTGTTGTGGGTTATCGCCTTCGGTATGATGATCCTCGGGGCTTGCGTCGGCAACACCATTGTTATAAGGATCGTTCTTGGTAAGTCAATAATTCAATACCCGCTCACGCTTGTCCAGCCCAGGTCATCGTTCTCCGCATGCCATCACCCTCACCAGGTCATCGTTCTCCGCATGCCATCACCCTCACCAGGTCATCGTTCTCACCGGTTCCTCATTCTCACTAACTCATCGTTCTCGAAAGGTTATTAGTCAAAAAAAGATACATGTCCTTGCCTGGATATATATACACCGAGAAGTGGGTGCCTCTCGGTGAATATATATTTAGGGGTTAATTTAGGCTCTATTTTAGAGATTGAAATATTGCTGATTAAAATATTGTTGTGAGCTGAGTGTTAGCGCACTCAGCTCACACACTGAGATCCGTGGTTCGATCCCCGGCACGGGTGGAAACATTAGGACGCATTTCCTTAAGACACCTGCTGTCCATGTTCACCTATTAGTAAAATAGGTGCCTGGGTGTTAGTCGATTGGTGTTGGTCGCATCCTGGGGACAAAATTGACCTAATTTGCCCGAAATGTTCTGCATAACAAGGGGCTTTCTATATAGTAGTATGTCATTGATGTCAGCTAGGACTGTATACCTTGTACATGTACTTGTTGAAATGAAGATTATTATTATAATTATTATTATTATTATTATTATTATTATTATTATTATTACTACTACTACTACTACTACTACTACTACTACTACTACTACTACTACTACTACTACTACTACTACTACTACTACTACTACTACTACTACTAGTGATGAACAGCTTAAATATAGCCTTAATGACTCCTGTGTAGTCAACAGGCTTAAAACCCTTTAACCAACCAATCACCTTGTCTTTATCAGTTTCATAGATCAAATTGCACGTCCCTCGTGAGGAATTTCAGTAATTGGAGATACAGTGGAATTAATTTGTAGCTTGAACGTTCATAAAGGAGTATTCAATTCTTTCAGATGATTGTCCGTTCCCTTCTGTTCTTCTCTTTACTCTCCCTCTTCCTGGAGCTCCCCGTTCCTCTCTCTCCCGATTGGCTCTTGATCCAACTGGATTACACGTAATTACCAATATTCACCCTGTCCCCTCGCCCCACCTTTATTTCCCTCTTCCTTTCCCTTTATCTTTCTCCATTTCCTTCCCTCCGCTCTCTTCCTCTTCACCTCAGTCCCCTCCTCTCATTCCATTGCATCATTCTGCTTCAGATTAGTTCACTTTGGTCATCTGATTCTTCACAGTAACCCTTTCAATACATAGCAATCAAGAGCTTCTAACAACAGTGTTGTTTACTGTATAACTTCCCAAACACATGTTAGAGACTCGCAGCATTTAGCTGCCCGGGTCACGACCAGTTGGTGACCCGGCTGGCTTCCCATCGGGGGAGCGTCGTTAACATTCAAAATGTTTTCCCATCAGAAGAGATACATTGTACCTCTTCGTCTTCTGGGATTATTGTCCCTAAAAACCTAGCCCCACTCCCCGCCTTCACGGGATCCGTAGGGAATGGCAGAGTCTGTGGAGCCCCAGGTGGTGTTATGACCCTAACACAGTCCTCTCCGTGGAACATTATCAGGGCAGCTGTCTTTAACATAGAATTAAATTAATGAAAATGAAAAGGTATTCAAATAAACATTTTAATGATATTTTCAGATATTTTCAGATTCTGAATGACAGTGAAGTAAATGGATTAAGAACCAAAACGAAAAAGTGAAATATGCAGATTAAACATTTATATAAACATTGTCTTAATTCAGATTGTAAACGACAGTGAAGTATATGGGTTAAGAACTTAAAGTATATGGGTTAAGAACTTAAAATATATGGGTTAAGAACTTAAAATATATGGGTTAAGAACTTAAAGTATATGGGTTAAGAACTTAAAATATATGGTTTAAGAACTTAAAGTATATGGGTTAAGAACTTAAAGTATATGGGTTAAGAACTTAAAATATATGGGTTAAGAACTTAAAGTATATGGGTTAAGAACTTAAAGTATATGGGTTAAGAACTTAAAGTATATGGGCTAAGAACTTAAAGTATATGGGTTAAGAACTTGTGTGTGTGTGTTAGTTAGTTACCATTTTGTCCTAGGCACATGTCGATTAGACACTAGGCCTGTTGTATGTATATGTGTGTGTGTGTGTGTGTAACGAAACACTTCGAAATGTTTCGGCCCCGCCGAGAATTGAACCCAGGCCCTCCGTGCGTGAAGCAAGAGCGCTAGCCACCAAGCCATCGGTGTGTGTGTGTGTGTGTACTCACCTATTTGTACTCACCTATTTGTGGTTGCAGGGTCGATTCATAGCTCCTGGCCCCGCCTCTTCACTGATTGATACTAGGTCCTCTCTCTCCCTGCTCCATGAGCTTTATCAAACCTCGTCTTAAAACTATGTATGGTTCCTGCCTCCACTACGTCGCTTTCTAGGCTATTCCACTTCCTGACAACTCTATGACTGAAGAAATACTTCCTAACATCCCTTTGACTCATAGGAGTCTTCAACTTCCAATTGTGACCCCTTGTTTCTGTGTCCCCTCTCTGGAACATCTTGTCTCTGTCCACGTTATCTATAAATTAGACACATATGCAACATTTGGGTATCTTTATTGAGGAAACGTTTCGCCACACATTGGCTTCATCAGTCCAATACAAAGTAGAAAGGTGTAAGGAGAGTAGGAGTTTTGAGGTAATCAGTCCCTCGGCCTGGAGTCGATGTGTTCAGTCCATCAATCTTGTAGAAAGTACAGCATATGTCCGTAGAGGTGGCTTATATACTGTAGTCAGGTGAGGTGAAGCAGCAGGAGGCGGGGTCATAGTGGTACCATCCACTAGTCGAAGTAGGTCTTCGAAGTATTAAGATCCCAAAATGTTGCTGTGTCAGGCCGAGGGACTGATTACCTCAAAACTCCTACTCTCCTTACACCTTTCTACTTTGTATTGGACTGATGAAGCCACTGTGTGGCGAAACGTTTCCTCAATAAAGACACATATGTTGCATATGTGTCTAATTTATAACTTGTCGGTTCTCTGAACCATTCATCTACCACCTTATCTATTCCTCGCAGTATTTTATATGTCGTTATCATGTCTCCCCTAACACTCCTGTCCTCTAGTGTCGTCAGGCCGATTTCCCTTAACCTTTCTTCGTAGGACAATCCCCTTAGCTCTGGGACTAGTCTTGTTGCAAACCTTTGCACTTTCTCTAATTTCTTGACGTGCTTGATCAGGTGTGGGTTCCAAACTGGTGCTGCATACTCCAGTATGGGCCTGACGTATATGGTGTACAGAGTCTTGAATGATTCCTTAGTGAGGTATTGGAACGCAATTCTTAGGTTTGCCAGCAGCCCGTATGCTGCAGCAGTTATCTGATTGATGTGTGCCTCAGGAGATGTGCTCGGTATTATACTCACCCCAAGATCTTTTTTCTTGAGTGAGGTTTGCAGTCTTTGGCCACCTAGACTATATTCTGTCTGCGGTCTTCTTTGCCCTTCCCCGATCTTCATGACTTTGCATTTGGCAGGGTTAAATTCAAGGAGCCAGTTATTGGACCAGGTTTGTAGCCTGTCCAGGTCTCTTTGTAGTCCTGCCTGATCCTCGACTGATTTAATTCTTCTCATTAACTTCACATCATCTGCAAACAGGGACACTTCTGAGTCTATCCCTTCCGTTATGTGTGTGTGTGTGTGTGTGTGTGTGTACGACTTATCAAGTATCCTCTAAGGGGAACCTTTAAAAAGGTTTTCTGAACTATTCCTTCTTTATTCTTCATTCAACTTGTCCATTTTATTTCGCTCAAAACTCGAGAACGCCTCATCCAATCGGCTTCAAATTTTCAATACTTCAACGTGGTAACAAGGACCAAATTTCAGGAACAACTGTCATGTTCAAACGTTCATAAAAGATGACGTACAGTGATATTCAGAGGTGATATTCAGAGGTGATATTCAGAGGTGATATTCAGAGGTGATATTCAGAGGTGTTGGAGCAGAATTGACGATTTTATGTGTAATGAGAAATTTTTACTCCCTTTCAATGACTTTAAAAAAAATCTCATTTTATCTATTCTGACCAACTTCAATATTAATAGTTGATGCATCTTAGGACCAGGATAGTACCTACATCTTAGGACTAGGATAGTACCTACATCTTAGGACTAGGATAGTACCTGCCTCTTAGGACTAGGATAGTACCTGTATCTTAGGACCAGGATAGTACCTGCATCTTAGGACTAGGATAGTACCTGCATCTTAGGACCAGGATAGTACCTGCCTCTTAGGACCAGGATAGTACCTACATCTTAGGACCAGGATAGTACCTGCATCTTAGGACCAGGATAGTACCTGCCTCTTAGGACCAGGATAGTACCTGCATCTTAGGACCAGGATAGTACCTGCCTCTTAGGACCAGGATAGTACCTGCATCTTAGGACCAGAATAGTACCTGTATCTTAGGACCAGGATAGTACCTGCATCTTAGGACCAGGATAGTACCTGCCTCTTAGGACCAGGATAGTACCTGTATCTTAGGACCAGGATAGTACCTGCATCTTAGGACCAGGATAGTACCTGTATCTTAGGACCAGGATAGTACCTGTATCTTAGGACCAGGATAGTACCTGCATCTTAGGACCTGGATAGTACCTGTATCTTAGGACCAGGATAGTACCTGCATCTTAGGACCAGGATAGTACCTGCCTCTTAGGACCAGGATAGTACCTGTATCTTAGGACCAGGATAGTACCTGCATCTTAGGACCAGGATAGTACCTGTATCTTAGGACCAGGATAGTACCTGCATCTTAGGACCAGGATAGTACCTGCATCTTAGGACCAGGATAGTACCTGCATCTTAGGACCAGGATAGTACCTACATCTTAGGACCAGGATAGTACCTGCATCTTAGGACCAGGATAGTACCTACATCTTAGGACCAGGATAGTACCTGCATCTTAGGACCAGGATAGTACCTGTATCTTAGGACCAGGATAGTACCTGCATCTTAGGACCAGGATAGTACCTGTATCTTAGGACCAGGATAGTACCTGCATCTTAGGACCAGGATAGTACCTGTATCTTAGGACCAGGATAGTACCTGCATCTTAGGACCAGGATAGTACCTGTATCTTAGGACCAGGATAGTACCTGCATCTTAGGACCAGGATAGTACCTGCCTCTTAGGACCAGGATAGTACCTGCATCTTAGGACCAGGATAGTACCTGCATCTTAGGACCAGGATAGTACCTGTATCTTAGGACCAGGATAGTACCTGTATCTTAGGACCAGGATAGTACCTGCATCTTAGGACCAGGATAGTACCTGCATCTTAGAACCAGGATAGTACCTGCATCTTAGGACCAGGATAGTTCCTGCATCTTAGGACCAGGATAGTACCTGCCTCTTAGAACCAGGATAGTACCTGCCTCTTAGGACTAGGATAGTACCTGCATCTTAGGACCAGGATAGTACCTGCATCTTAGGACCAGGATAGTACCTGCATCTTAGGACTAGGATAGTACCTGCATCTTAGGACCAGGATAGTACCTGCATCTTAGGACTAGAATAGTACCTGCATCTTAGGACCAGGATAGTACCTGCATCTTAGGACCAGGATAGTACCTGCCTCTTAGGACCAGGATAGTACCTGTATCTTAGGACCAGGATAGTACCTGCCTCTTAGGACCAGGATAGTACCTGTATCTTAGGACCAGGATAGTACCTGCATCTTAGGACCAGGATAGTACCTGCATCTTAGGACCAGGATAGTACCTGCATCTTAGGACCAGGATAGTACCTGTATCTTAGGACCAGGATAGTACCTGCCTCTTAGGACCAGGATAGTACCTGTATCTTAGGACCAGGATAGTACCTGCATCTTAGGACCAGGATAGTACCTGCATCTTAGGACCAGGATAGTACCTGCATCTTAGAACCAGGATAGTACCTGCATCTTAGAACCAGGATAGTACCTGCATCTTAGGACCAGGATAGTACCTGCATCTTAGGACCTGGATAGTACCTGCATCTTAGGACCAGGATAGTACCTGCATCTTAGAACCAGGATAGTACCTGCATCTTAGGACCAGGATAGTACCTGCATCTTAGGACCAGGATAGTACCTGCCTCTTAGGACCAGGATAGTACCTGCATCTTAGAACCAGGATAGTACCTGCATCTTAGGACCAGGATAGTACCTGCATCTTAGGACCAGGATAGTACCTGCATCTTAGGACCAGGATAGTACCTGCATCTTAGGACCAGGATAGTACCTGCATCTTAGAACCAGGATAGTACCTGTATCTTAGGACCAGGATAGTACTTGCATCTTAGGACCAGGATAGTACCTGCCTCTTAGGACCAGGATAGTACCTGTATCTTAGGACCAGGATAGTACCTGCCTCTTAGGACCAGGATAGTACCTGTATCTTAGGACCAGGATAGTACCTGCATCTTAGGACCAGGATAGTACCTGCATCTTAGGACCAGGATAGTACCTGCATCTTAGGACCAGGATAGTACCTGTATCTTAGGACCAGGATAGTACCTGCCTCTTAGGACCAGGATAGTACCTGTATCTTAGGACCAGGATAGTACCTGCATCTTAGGACCAGGATAATACCTGCATCTTAGGACCAGGATAGTACCTGCATCTTAGGACCAGGATAGTACCTGCATCTTAGAACCAGGATAGTACCTGCATCTTAGGACCAGGATAGTACCTGCATCTTAGGACCTGGATAGTACCTGCATCTTAGGACCAGGATAGTACCTGCATCTTAGAACCAGGATAGTACCTGCATCTTAGGACCAGGATAGTACCTGCATCTTAGGACCAGGATAGTACCTGCCTCTTAGGACCAGGATAGTACCTGCATCTTAGAACCAGGATAGTACCTGCATCTTAGGACCAGGATAGTACCTGCATCTTAGGACCAGGATAGTACCTGCATCTTAGGACCAGGATAGTACCTGCATCTTAGGACCAGGATAGTACCTGTATCTTAGGACCAGGATAGTACCTGCATCTTAGAACCAGGATAGTACCTGTATCTTAGGACCAAGATAGTACCTGCATCTTAGGACCAGGATAGTACCTGCATCTTAGGACCAGGATAGTACCTGCATCTTAGGACCAGGATAGTACCTACATCTTAGGACCAGGATAGTACCTGCCTCTTAGGACCAGGATAGTACCTGCATCTTAGAACCAGGATAGTACCTGCATCTTAGGACCAGGATAGTACCTGCATCTTAGGACCAGGATAGTACCTGCATCTTAGGACCAGGATAGTACCTGTATCTTAGGACCAGGATAGTACCTGCATCTTAGGACCAGGATAGTACCTGTATCTTAGGACCAGGATAGTACCTGCATCTTAGGTCCAGGATAGTACCTGCATCTTAGGACCAGGATAGTACCTATAGTTTCGTTTGCTTTCAAGCAATTTAATGTAGCAAAATAGTGAAAATAAACTTGGAATTGTTGTAATCTGTGCCATAATTTTTGGAGAATAACTCATCCGATCGGCTTCAAATTTTCACCACTGGTGTTTTTTCCCAAACAAAAGTCTCACGCTGCAATTAGGTGACATAAGTCCCAATGTGCCAATTTTATTGAATAAATAATGATATAAATTTTTTCTTCAATAACTGAAGAATGCTTCTTCTGACCGCCTTCAAAATATTATTGACGAAGCTATGCTATTACAAGGATGATAACCCATGAATTTAGTACGAATAACTGCAACTCTGAAGTCTTAGCTGAAACAATTATATAACTTGGAATCGTTGGAATCGGATCAATTTCTGAAGAATGCTTCTTCTGATCAATTCCAAACTTTTTCCGTTGATTGTTGCTTTTATTAAAATATCTTGTCACTCAGTTTTACCTGTGTTAATTTTGTTTTGGAAATTTTATTAAGCAAATTGTTTCACGTGTATTAACAAGTGAATGCTTCTTCTGATCGACTTCAAACTCTAAATGTTGGTGCATTTTAATACGAAGGATTTGTTTTTTGTGCTCATTTTAATTTGTATGGGTTCCAGTTTCTCGAATTTCCCCAATTTTATCAAATTGAAAAAAAAATAAAATGTGTTTTCTTAAAAGAATGTAAATAATGTAAATAATGTTAATGGGAAAAAAATATTGAAAACTGGCATTTTTACAAAGTTTTTCAATTTTCTGAGTTGAGTGAACCTTTAAATACTGCACGGCATGATGCCAGAGCCGTCCACCTGTCAACTAAAGGTGGTTTTCGTTAATAATTTCAGAACGGTTTATTCGATCGTTTTCACATTCTACACCCTGGTCATCCATTATTAGATGAAGGTTTGTAGAGCAGTTGACATGCTCAGGTCATCTCTGCTAAGTTTTATATAGATCATTCCCGAAATTGATTACGAAAAGATCGCTGTATAGAGTTTCAATTTCTCTGCTGCAGGTATCTCCGATACATTGACTAACGTTGTTATAGGTTATGGATTCACGTATATACACAAGCAAATGATGTTGGTAGTGGTGCTTTATTGTATTGAGGATGGTGGTGATAGTGGAGGTGGTCGTGGGCTACTGAAGGTGGTAGTGTTGGTGGTGATGGTGGTAATGGAGGAGATGGTTGTGGTGGTGGTAATGGAGGAGGTGGTTGTGGTGGTGGTAATGGAGGAGGTGGTTGTGGTGGTGGTAATGGAGGAAGTTGTTGTGGTGGTGAAAATGGAGGAGGAGGAGGTGGTTATGGTGGTGGTGGTGATGATGGTGATTGTGATGATTGACACATATATACACACGTATGCATAATATATATATATATATATATATATATATATATATATATATATATATATATATATATATATTATATACATAATATGGTACAAAAGATTTAAGAGATACTTTGTTAATATAAAGATGTCATATATAGTACACGAGGTCGAGGTGAAGGATACATGTCTAGTACATATTGTTACATGTTTGTCACTGATTATAATGCGAAAATCTCATCCAGCTCCTCAGAGCTGGGGCGCGTGCCCAGAATACAGCATGCATTACCCCTCTGAACAGCAGCGCTGAGTCGCTGGAACAGAAAACTAGTTACCCTGGGATCCCTAGTTACCCTGTTGAGTCTTTTGCCCAGCTCCTTGAGGAACTTATATGCACTCTTTTCCCATGAGCCAAGGGTCTCCGAGCCTATGAAAACAAACATATAATGATGGGCAAGCTTTCCCTCGGATTTACGGCACACAAGACCATGGTACCCGAATCGGTCTGCTGCTTCACTGCCACAAATACACCTGTGTTCGGCGAGAATAGGGGCGGCAAGTCAAAGGGCAACACCAATGCGGATGGTCTGTTGGTCGAGGCGTGTGCCAAGGCTGGAGTTGGGAACAGGCAATAGAAAGTCCCCTGCATGAGGAGCTCTCACTGCAAGGAGCCGGGCTCTATCCTTCCCTGACACACTCTGAAGCATTGCTGAGGCTATATTCTCTACTATAGGGCCATCCCAGTGCGACTGTTTGTAGTTGTTGGGGAGAGCAGGCCTTGTTTCAGATATATATATAAATATATATATATATATATATATATATATATATATATATATATATAAATGCACCACGCAGAAACAAGTGGGTATATACAGAGAAAGATCGCAGTCAGCAGGATTCGATACTGCTTCTGAGAAGGACAAGATTCCTAGGCAGCGCTCTAGACCACTCGGCCACACAATTCTCTGTATATACCCGCTTTTTTCTGCGTGGTGCATTGATATAAAAAATAGCTTGAAAGGTCAGAACATACAGGAGAAGATTGAAATAGCTTGAATCCATGCTTGAGGTTCACTGACGTGCCCAGGCTGGGAAAGAAACATGGCTTGTGAACCAGGCTGTCCAGTCTATGTGGCATTTGTGTGGCCGAGTGGTCTAGAGCGCTGCCTGGGAATCTTGTCCTTCTCAGAAGCAGTATCGAGTCCTGCTGACTGTGATCTTTCTCTGTATATATATATATATATATATATATATATATATATATATATATATATATTCTTCTTTCAGCAAGTCGGCCGTATCCCACCAAGGCGGGGTGGCCCAAAATGAAGAACAAAAGTTTCTCTTTTTAACTTAAGTAATGTATACAGGAGAAGGGGTTACTAGCCCCTTGCTCCCGGCATTTTAGTCGACTCTTACGACACGCATGACTTACAGAGGAAAAATTCTGTTCCACTTCCCCATGGAGATAAGAGGAAATAAGAACAAGAACTAGCAAGAAAATAAAAGAAAAGCCAGAGGAGTGTTTATATATATTGTTGTACATGCATGTGTAGTGTGACCTAAGTGTAAGTAGAAGTAACAAGACATACCTGAAATCTTGCATGTTTATGAGACAGAAAAAAGACACCAGCAATCCTACCATCATGTAAAACAATTACAGGTTTTCGTTTTACACTCACTTGGCAGGACGGTAGTAATTCCCTGGGCATTTGCTTGTTATAACCTAATATATATATATATATATATATATATATTAGATAATTCTATAATGATTAACATTTTTTTATGTGTATATATATATATATATATATACGTAAAAGAAAATGGTTAATCCAGTTATAGGGGAGATTGCAGAGTATCTGAAAACAGTGGCTTTCAGAGATCACAAGGTTCGTGAACAATTCCTTGGCTGGTCTGATTCCTGACCAGCATCACTTTGTGCCCTTAAAAAGAAGGATGGAGGAATTAGGCCATTTGCAGTGGGCAACACTTTTCGCCGCCTCGTTTCCAAAGCTGCTGTCAGAAGTATTCGCATAGAGGCAGCCATCATGCTTCAACCCAACCAGCTTGGCTTTGGTGTCTCTCAAGGAAGTGAAGCAGCGGTTCATGCAACAAGGGCGTATATCAACAACCTGCCTGAGGATAATGCAGTGGTAAAATTAGATTTCAATAATGCATTTAATCTCCTGAAAAGAGACGTGGTATTAGCAGCTGTACAAGAACATTTCCCACGCCTCGACCCACAGACCATCCGAATTGGTGTTGCCCTTCGACTTGCCGCCCCTATTCTCGCCGAACACAGGTGTATTTGTGGCATTGAAGCAGCAGACCGATTCGGGTACCATGGTCTTGTGTGCCGTAAATCCGAGGGAAAGCTTGCAAGACATGAGGACGTTAATAACATTATCAAGAGGAGCCTCACAACAGCCGGATACCCAGCAATAAAGGAGCCATCCAAGCTATGCAGATCTGATGGCAGCCAAAAGCGTCCAGATGGTATCATCCTTTCAAGCCTGGATAGACGGCAAGCAGGTGGTGTGGGACTACACACGTATATCTACCTGGGTTGGTATCTATCTCCAATATACCAGGGAGGAAGGAGGGGCAGCTGCCAGCTTCAGGGAGACCAAAAGTCTAGATAATACGGAGAACTTGCCCATCATTATATGTTTGTTCCCATAGGCTCGGAGACCCTTGGCTCATGGGAAAAGAGTGCATCAAAGATCCTTAAGGAGCTAGGCAAAAGACTCATCAGGGTAATTAGGGATCCCAGGGCAGCTAGTTTTCTGTTCTAGCTACTCGACACTGCTGTTCAGAGGGGTAATGCATGCTGTATTTTGGGCACGCGCCTCAGCTCTGAGGAGCTAGATGAGATTTTCGCATTATAATCAGTGACAAACACGTAACAATATGTACTAACCATGTATCTCTCACACCTCATGTACTGTATATGCGATCATTATATCAACAATGTATCTCTTATATCTGTTGTACCATATTATGTAACAAAATATACCTATTGGTAAAAAAGAACAAAAAGATGGGGTGGTAGGGGAAGTGGAATATTCAAATGGCTTCAGGAAGATTCAAATATTCTTCCTTGAAGCCTTTTTATCCACTTCTTGTTCCTTAACCCTCGCTCTCTGTGTTATTACGTCCTATTCTTGATTTTCACACCTCGCTCTTTGGGGTCTTATATCCTTTTCATGTTCTTCACAACTCTCTCTCTCCCTTTCTCTCTTTCTCTCTCTCTCTCTCTCTCTCTCTCTCTCTCTCTCTCTCTCTCTCTCTCTCTCTCTCTCTCTCTCTCTCTCTCTCTCTCTATCTCACGTTATTTTCTGTGTCCTGCACAGAGAGGGCAGGTCCGGTGCTGAGCTACTGATCGCAGATCTGTGTAGCCACAGAGAAACCAACTGGTAGATCTGCGACCACAGAGACCCGGTAATATAAAGGAAACTGATGAAGACAACAATGAAAAAACTCAGCCAACACATCAAATAATTAAAAAAATGAGATTAGAAGACGAGCCAGCTTGGCTGGGCCTGGTTTTGTCTTTGAACAAATTGGACAAACGTAAAATTATGTGTGGTTTCCCATAACAGACAGCAACCAAAAAAGGTATCATAGTCTGAATACCTAGTTAAGACGGGAATGGTCAATAGCAATATTATTTGCTCTCCATCTCTCTTTAAGAGGAGTAGCATATGAGGCAGCAATGTACGATCCAACACTACACAAAATTATTACTAGAAAGAAGTCGAAGAGCAAAAAGCAGCGCCACAACATCAATATTGGAGAGCAAAACGGAGAGGAAGAAGTTTCAATGGAAAAGTGTAAAGAGAGTATGTGAACTACTGAGACTGTGCAAGGAATGGAGGCAGCCCGATCCTCCGCCTACTCTTTTTGAGAAGGACACTTGACCTCCACCTACTGTTTGTGAGACGGACACTTGACCTCCACCTGCTATTTGTGAGACAGACACTTGACCTCCACCTACTGTTTGTGAGACAGGCACTTGACCTTCACCTGCTGTTTGTGAGACAGGCACTTGACCTCCACCTACTGTTTGTGAGACAGGCACTTGACCTCCACCTACTGTTTGTGAGACAGGCACTTGACCTTCACCTGCTGTTTGTGAGACAGGCACTTGACCTCCACCTACTGTTTGTGAGACAGACACTTGACCTCCACCTACTGTTTGTGAGACAGAAACTTGACCTCCACCTGCTGTTTGTGAGACAGACACTTGACCTCCACCTGTTGTTTGTGAGACAGACACTTGACCTCCACCTACTGTTTGTGAGACAGACACTTGACCTCCACCTGCTGTTTGTGAGACAGACACTTGACCTCCACCTACTGTTTGTGAGACAGACACTTGACCTCCACCTACTGTTTGTGAGACAGAAACTTGACCTCCACCTGCTGTTTGTGAGACAGACACTTGACCACGCTGTGAGACGACACTACTCACTTTAGAGACACATACCTTTAGACATCCACTCACAAAATATAGAAGAATGAGGTTAAGCACGCCCCTATTTAGAGAATGACTCTATGTTGTGAGAGCCTTGACCACTCTTTTGGAGAACTGACCTCACTTTTGAGAAGCATGACTCCTTGTGAGACGCACTTGACTCCACCTGTTTGAGACAGATGCCCACTCTGTTTGAGAATGATCACTGGTTGAGAGATGACCACCTCGTTTGAGAGATGACTCACCTCTTGTGAGACGCACTGATTCACTGTTGGAAGACTTACCACTACGTTAGAGACTTGACTCACCTTGTGAGAGAATGACCTCCACCTGTGTTTGAGCAGACACTTGCTCACCTTTGTGAGAGACCTTGACCTCCACTCTTTGACGACACTTGACTCACCGTTGGACAGACACTTGACCCCACCTCTGAGACGAACTTGACTCCACCTCTGTTGAGACAGACCTGACTCCACGTTGAGACGACACTGACTCACACTGTTGAGAGACACTACTCACCTGTGGAAAGAACTGACTCACCTACGTTTGTAGAGACACTTGACCTCCACAATGTTGAGACAGGACTTGACCTCCACATGCTGTTGGGGACATGACTCCACCTAGTTGAGCAGACATGACCTCCACCTACTGTTGGAGACAGACACTTGACTCCACCTACTGTTTGTGAGACAGAAACTTGCCCTCCACCTGCTGTTGACACACTTGACTCCTGTTTTAGACAGACACTTGACTCACCTGCTGTTGAGACGACACTTGCTCCACCTGCTTGAGACAGCATGATTCACTTGGAAGACACTTGACTCACTACTGTTTGTAGACAAAACTTGACCTCCACCTTTTGCCACTGACCACTGTTGTTGACAGACACTTGACCACCTCTGTTTGTGAGACACTATCACTGTGGAGACAGCATGACTCCACTTGTTGAGACGACTTGACTCCACCTACTGTGAGACAGACTGCTCACCCTGTTTGAGACAGAACTTGCTCCACCTGTTTGGACAGACACTTGACTCCTCTGTTAGAGACATACTCCGCTGTTTGGACAGACACTTGACTCCACTACTGTTTGGAGACAGACACTTGACCTCCACCTACTGTTTGTAGCAACTTACCCACTGCGTGGGACACGACTCCACCTGTTGAGAAGAATTATCCACCTACGTTGTTTGTGAGACAGACACTTGACCTCCACCTACTGTTTGAGACAAACTCCTCCACCTGCTGTTTGAGACGACATTGACCCACCTCTGTTCTACACTGCTCTTGTGAGACACTGACCTCCACCTGCTGTTTGAGACAGACACTTGACCTCCACCTACTGTTTTGAGACAGACACTTGACCTCCACCTACTGTTTGAGACAGAAACCTTGCTTTAACCTTGACTCACTATGTAGACAGACATGACTCCACCTGCTGTTTGTGAGAAAACACTTGACCTCCACCTGTGTTGAGACAGGAACTGACCTCCCCTCTGTTTGTGAAGCCCCAGGACAGACCTGACCTCCACCTGTTGTGAGACAGACACTTGACTCCCCTCTGTTTGGAGACAGAACTTGCCTCCACCTGCTGTTTGTGAGACAGACACTTGACTCCACCTTTGTTTGTGAGACAGACACTTGACCTCCACCTGCTGTTTGTGAGACAGACACTTGACCTCCACCTGCTGTTTGTGAGACAGACACTTGACTCCACCTTTGTTTGTGAGACAGACACTTGACCTCCACCTACTGTTTGTGAGACAGAAACTTGCCCTCCACCTGCTGTTTGTGAGACAGACACTTGATCTCCACCTGTTGTTTGTGAGACAGACACTTGACCTCACCTGCTGTTTGTGAGACAGACACTTGACCTCCACTCTGCTTTGGACGACACTTGATCTCCACCTTGTTGTAGAGAGACACTTGACCTCCACCTACTGTTTGTGAGACAGAACTTGACCTCCACCTAATGTTTGTGAGACAGGCACTTGACCTCCACATGCTGTTTGTGAGACGGACACTTGACCTCCACCTACTGTTTGTGAGACAGACACTTGACCTCCACCTGCTGTTTGTGAGACAGACACTTGACCTCCACCTACTGTTTGTGAGACAGACACTTGACCTCCACCTACTGTTTGTGAGACAGACACTTGACCTCCACCTGCTGTTTGTGAGACAGACACTTGACCTCCACCTACTGTTTGTGAGACAGACACTTGACCTCCACCTACTGCTTATGAGACGGACACTTGACCTCCACCTGCTGCTTGAGACAGACACTTGACCTCCACCTACTGTTTGTGAGACGGACACTTGACCTCCACCTGTTGTTTGTGAGACAGACACTTGACCTCCACCTGCTGTTTGTGAGACAGACACTTGACCTCCACCTGCTGTTTGTGAGACAGACACTTGATCTCCACCTATTGTTTGTGAGACAGACACTTGACCTCCACCTACTGTTTGTGAGACAGAAACTTGACCTCCACCTGCTGTTTGTGAGACAGACACTTGACCTCCACCTGTTGTTTTGTGACAGACACTTGACCTCTACCTGCTGTTTGTGAGACAGAAACTTGACCTCCACCTGCTGTTTGTGAGACAGACACTTGATCTCCACCTATTGTTTGTGAGACAGACACTTGACCTCCACCTACTGTTTGTGAGACAGAAACTTGACCTCCACCTGCTGTTTGTGAGACAGACACTTGACCTCCACCTGTTGTTTGTGAGACAGACACTTGACCTCCACCTACTGTTTGTGAGACAGACACTCGACCTCCACCTGCTGTTTGTGAGACAGACACTTGACCTCCACCTACTGTTTGTGAGACAGACACTTGACCTCCACCTACTGTTTGTGAGACAGAAACTTGACCTCCATCTGCTGTTTGTGAGACAGACACTTGACCTCCACCTACTGTTTGTGAGACAGACACTTGACCTCCACCTACTGTTTGTGAGACAGAAACTTGACCTCCATCTGCTGTTTGTGAGACGGACACTTGACCTCCACCTGTTGTTTGTGAGACAGACACTTGACCTCCACCTACTGTTTGTGAGACAGAAACTTGACCTCCATCTGCTGTTTGTGAGACAGACACTTGACCTCCACCTGTTATTTGTGAGACAGACACTTGACCTCCACCTGCTGTTTGTGAGACAGACACTTGACCTCCACCTACTGTTTGTGAGACAGACCCTTGACCTCCACCTACTGTTTGTGAGACAGAAACTTGACCTCCATCTGCTGTTTGTGAGACAGACACTTGACCTCCACCTACTGTTTGTGAGACAGACACTTGACCTCCACCTACTGTTTGTGAGACAGAAACTTGACCTCCATCTGCTGTTTGTGAGACGGACACTTGACCTCCACCTGTTTTTTGTGAGACAGACACTTGACCTCCACCTACTGTTTGTGAGACAGAAACTTGACCTCCATCTGCTGTTTGTGAGACAGACACTTGACCTCCACCTGTTATTTGTGAGACAGACACTTGACCTCCACCTGCTGTTTGTGAGACAGACACTTGACCTCCACCTGCTGTTTGTGAGACAGACACTTGACCTCCACCTGCTGTTTGTGAGACAGACACTTGATCTCCACCTACTGTTTGTGAGACAGACACTTGATCTCCACCTGTTGTTTGTGAGACAGACACTTGACCTCCACCTGCTGTTTGTGAGACAGACACTCGACCTCCACCTGTTGTTTGTGAGACAGACACTTGACCTCCACCTACTGTTTGTGAGGCAGACACTTGATCTCCACCTGTTGTTTGTGAGACAGACACTTGACCTCCACCTGTTGTTTGTGAGACAGACACTTGACCTCCACCTACTGTTTGTGAGGCAGACACTTGATCTCCACCTGTTGTTTGTGAGACAGACACTTGACCTCCACCTACTGTTTGTGAGACAGACACTTGATCTCCACCTACTGTTTGTGAGGCAGACACTTGATCTCCACCTGTTGTTTGTGAGACAGACACCGAACGCCATGATAATCACCATGTTAATTACTTACTGATCAAAGAGTTTCAAGCACAGATATATCAGCAGGAGGAGGAAGGTACGCACCTGGGGACAGGCTCCATCATCAACAACATGTAGTGAGGACCACTAGGAAATATTGTGAGCAACGCACCACAGAAACAACGAGACTGAGAGATGAGCCAATAGTGTTAGTTACCATTTTGTTAAAGGCACTTGTCGATAAGACACTTCGACTGTTCGGTGTGCACCTGTCTATACTCACTTCCATCATGTATACATGATTCAGAATGTATACCCACTACCATCATGTATATGTATTTCATTATGTATACCAACTCACACCATGTATACATGATTCAGTATGTATACTCACTTCACTCATATAGATGATTCAGTAAGCATATTCGCTTCCATCATGTATACGTGATTCAGTATGTATACTCGCTTCCATCATGTACACATGATTCAGTATGTATACTTGCGTCCATTATGTGTATTTGATTCAGTATGCATACTCACTTTCATCATGTATACATGATTCAGTATGTATACTCACTTTCATCATGTATACATTATTCGGTATGCATACTTCCATCATGTATACATGATTCAAAATGTATACTTCCATCATGTATACATTATTCAGTATGTATACTCACTTCCTTCAGGTATACATAATTCGGTATGCATACTTCCATCATGTATACATGATTTAAAATGTATACTTCCATCATGTATACATTATTCAGTATGTATACTCACTTCCTTCAGGTATACATAATTCAGTATGTATACTTCCATCATGTATATATGATTCAGTATGCATACACCCATATAAACATGATTCGGTGTGCATACTCCCATATATACATGATTCAGTATGCATACTCCCATATATACATGACTCAGTATGCATACTCCCATATATACATGATTCAGTATGCATACTCTCATATATACATGATTCAGTATGCATACTTCCATCATGTATACATGATCCAGTTTATATGCTAGCTTCCATCATGTATATACGATTCAGTGTATTCTCTGTTTCATCGTGTATATATGATTCAGTATGTATACTCCCATCATATATACGCGATTCAATATGCATATTTGCCTCCATCATGTATCCATACTTCACCATGTATACTTATCTCCATCACGTATACATGTTTCAGCATGCGTACTAACCTTCATGCATACATAATTCACCATGTATGCTCACCTTCATCAAGCATACATGTATCGGCAAGAATGCCCACTTTTTCGTATTCATGTATATTCACCTTCATCTTGTATACATGGTTGACTATGATGAATAAGACAGGTGCAACACCTTTGTATCATTATTTTGAAGACGTTTCGCCCACCAGTGGCTTTATCAGTCCAGTACAGAGGTCATTTGACGGTAATCAGTCCCTGAGCCTACATGAAGGTGTTCATGTAGGCTGAGGGACTGACGAGACTGAAGCACAGGCAGGTTAGGTTAGGTAAAGTGTGTCAGGAAATAGAACACAAGTGTTTCTTGAAGCGGGTTTTAGTCACGTGATGACCGGCAGCTGGAGCTTTTGGTCATCTGACCGAGGCCTTCCCCTTTAATAGTTATGGTTATGATTATAACTTTCTTTTCGTAACTGCACAGACAGGAAGATGGCCTCTTATATAGGCGTCAGATGAGGAGCAGGAGTTGAAGATATAGGGAGGTACCACCTCTGGAACTGTGCTGGGGATCCTCATCCTCAGAGAAAAGAATAAACTTACTTCAGGGGAAACTCAAGGTTCTTCCTGGAGCTGTTTGAATATTGTCTTCCTACCACCCCTTATATTCTGTATTCTATGTAGACTTTATTTAAAGACAAAATACATTGACAAAAATGCAATAGGGAGTAGAACAACATAGATAACATCTCAGAGCTACATCTCGAGTACTTCTTCCAGCTCGCCAGCAGTGGGCCGCGTGTCCAGAATGCTGCAGGTATTTTCCCTCTGGATCGCAACACTAAGTCTCTGAAAGAGGAAGGTGGACGCACTGTGATCCTTAGTTTCTATGATGAGGTTTTCACCCAGCTCTTTGAGGAACTTTAGAGCACACTTGCCTCATGCTCCAAGGGTCTCCGACTATATTGGGATGAAGTTATTGCAAGGGGAAAGGCCTTCATATTTGCGGGTCTTCTGGGTCTCCCTGTAGCTGATAGCTCCACCCTCATCAGCAATGGAGTATGGCAAGTAGGTGTCTGATAATGTGGCGACACAGGTGTAGTCCCAGGCAATCTGCTTACCATCCTTCCAGGGTAGCATAGTGGCTCCATTAGGACGCTTTTGATTTCCGTCAGACCTCTGCACTTGGGGTTCCCGTTGAGCTGGGCAACGGGCTGTGGCGAGGCTTCTCTTTATGATGTCGTTGACCTCCTCATGTCTAGCATACTTCCCTTCTGGTGTGTGACACACGAGACCATACAGTACGAATTGATCAGCCGTCACCCCGCCGCAATATATATATATATATATATATATATATATATATATATATATATATATATATATATATATATATATATATATATATATATATATATATATATATATATATATATATATATAATATATATATGTCGTGCCGATTAGGTAAAACTTGCGATTTTTGCTTAAATAGCAACGCTCACCTTTCCATATAAGACAAGTGAAAATTTGTGTATGCAATAATTTCGGCAAAATCATTCTGAACATAACGAAAATAATATATTTCATTGTGTTTGTTTATTATTAAATTAATGTTAACGTATCTAAAATATATTTAGTTGGGTTAGGCTAAATTAAATTGCGCTTGTTGTAATAAGGTTAGGTAGGTTTTCAAAGTTTCTCTTGGTACAATATTATAAATTCTTACAGTAACATAATGAAAAAATATATCTTTAAACGTATAAGAGAAAATTTTAGAAATGACTTAATTTTAGATGAGTTCTTGCTAATTGACCAGTTTTACCTAATCGGCACGACATATATATACATATATATATATATATATATATATATATATATATATATATATATATATATATATATATATATATATATAATAAGTTCCTCTCTTCCTAATCTTGCCGTAAATATTAAAAACATCATTGGAAGTCGTCTCCTAGCGACCAAAATCTAAAAGAAAATATAACTTGCTCCAAGACTTTCTCTGACGTAAAGTCCGGCAATCAGCTTGTTACAGGTGCCCTCTTCTGCCTTCCTAGGAGCCAAGAAGCGTCCTATTACTTCCAGCTTATGGCTCTAAGTAATGATCTTCCAGTATCAACAAGTACTGTGTTTGTCCGGCATATCGGCACACACACTGACACATGCTGGACGTGCAGGCATGTGTCACTGGTGCCGTGCTAACTTGTGAGTCGCAACAAAATATGTTCATTCCAAGTGTACTAATGTACACCACTAAAAATAATTTCTCTCTCAACGCACCGGCCGTATCCCACCAAAGCAGGATGACCTAAAAAGAAAAACAAAAGTTTTTCCTTTCACATTCAGTAATTAAAAAAATAAAAGGGTTTACTAGCCCCTTGCTCTCGGCATTTTAGTCGCCTCCTACGACACGCATGGCTAACGGAAGAAGAATTCTTTTCCACTTCTCCAATATTATGCACACTAATTTTGACCCGTTGTTAGTTATCCACGAAGGAAATACCTTAAAGTGACTGAGTTTTTATTCCCTTTCACTTTCCTTCTTCTTCCTTCAAACTTTCGTTTATAACATATGAACGCAACATCCGATCGGCGCTTGTTTAATGTCCTGCGGGAAGGTGACATGCAGACTACCGGCACTCTGTTCTTTTCTTTTTCCTTCCATAACTGAAAGGTATATATGAAAAAAATACTTAGATTATCAAACTTTTAAACAGAATTTCTACTGCAACTGAAATTTTTGGGAAAAATATGGAAATTTTATGATTTTTTTTGTGGAGGCTTACTCATAGGTGTATTTTATCTAAAAAAATAGTTTTTAAGAAAATCCTTGAAAATGCCTTGATTAGAACTAAAATTTGAACAAATTTTGACATATAAATTGTTACAAGCAACAAAATCCTTAACTTTAAGTGACTGAAAATGAGGGTTTATTAGTTTTACTATTTATAAACATTTCAACTTGCTGCGGGCCACATAAAACCTTGTGGCGGGCCACATAAAACCTTGTGGCGGGCCACATAAAACCTTGTGGCGGGCCACATAAAACCTTGTGGCGGGCCACATAAAACCTTGTGGCGGGCCACATAAAACCTTGTGGCGGGCCGCATGAAACCTTGTGGAGGGCCGCATAAAACCTTGTGGAGGGCCACATGAAACCTTGTGGCGGGCCACATGAAACCTTGTGGCGGGCCGCAGTTTGGAGACCCCGGCCTTAGAGGATTTATTACGGTTTTTAAGGTAAGTTTTTGGGATATTTCGATGGGGGGGTATTTTTAGAGGAGGGGGGAGGTCAATAAGTGTGACCAGATTAATGTGTGAATGAAAGTGTAGCATGACGAAGATGTCACTAATAATGCCCAGATGCATTAACCCTGGAAACTTCTAAAAAAGGATCCTGCAAGTACTATAAAGGTACCAAGAGTACTATAAAGGTACCAAGAGTACTATAAAGGTACCAAGAGTACTATAAAGGTACCAAGAGTACTTAAAACTAGTAGTACTAGTAGCATAAATATTTACTTGCAATTATCGTCAATTATGTTGATGTTTCTACAGCTTTGTGATGTCAGTAAAATGTGAGTCATCACGGACGCGAACACAATAATGTATCCCGTCATTGTATTCTGGTATTCCCCAGGAAATTAAGCTATTTGTTGTGGCTATTTTCGGAAAACAAAATATGGCGGCAATCATCCCCGGATTTAATGACTGATTGTGACACTCTGTGGAACAGAGCCACGGGTGACACGTCCCTATGTATCTCAACAGAGCCACGGGTGATGTTGTCCCTATGTATCTCAACAGAGCCACGGTGATGTCCCTATGTATCTCAACAGAGCCACGGGTGATGTCCCTATGTTCCATGTATCTACAGAGCCACGGGTGACAGTCCCTATGTATCTCAACAGAGCCACGGGTGATGTTGTCCCTATGTATCTCAACAGAGCCAAGGTGACACGTCCTATGTATCTCAACAGAGCCACGGGTGATGTTGTCCCTATGTATCTCAACAGAGCCACGGGTGACACGTCCCTATGTATCTCAACAGAGCCACGGGTGATGTTGTCCCTATGTATCTCAACAGAGCCACGGGTGATGTCCCTATGTATCTCAACAGAGCCACGGGTGATACGTCCTATGTATCTCAACAGAGCCACGGTGATGTTGTCCCTATGTATCTCAACAGAGCCACGGGTGATGTTGTCCTATGTATCTCAACAGAGCCACAGGTGATGTTGTCCTATGTATCTCAACAGAGCCACGGGTGATGTTGTCTCTATGTATCTCAACAGAGCCACGGGTGATGTTGTCCCTATGTATCTCAACAGAGCCAGGTGATGTGTCCCATGTACTCAACAGAGCACGGGTGATGTCCCTATGTATCTCAACAGAGCCACGGTGATGTTGTCCTATGTATCTCAACAGAGCCACGGGTGATGTTCCTATGATCTCAACAGAGCCCGGTGATAACCCTATGTATCTCAACAGAACCACGGGTGACACGTCCCTATGTATCTCAACAGAGCCACGGGTGATGTTGTCCCTATGTATCTCAACAGAGCCACGGGTGACACGTCCCTATGTATCTCAACAGAGCCACGGGTGATGTCCCTATGTATCTCAACAGAGCCACGGGTGAGTCCTATGTATCTCAACAGAGCCACAGGTGATGTTGCCTATGTATCTCAACAGAGCCACGGGTGATGTGTCCCTATGTATCTCAACAGAGCCACGGGTGACACGTCCCTATGTATCTCAACAGAGCCACGGGTGATGTTGTCCTATGTATCTCAACAGAGCCACGGGTGACACGTCCCTATGTATCTCAACAGAGCCACGGGTGATGTTGTCCCTATGTATCTCAACAGAGCCACGGGTGATGTGGTCCCTATGTATCTCAACAGAGCCACGGGTGATACGTCCCTATGTATCTCAACAGAGCCACAGGTGATGTTGTCCCTATGTATCTCAAAAGAGCCACGGGTGATGTTGTCCTTATGTATCTCAACAGAGCCACGGGTGATGTTGTCCCTATGTATCTCAACAGAGCCACGGGTGATGTTGTCTCTATGTATCTCAACAGAGCCACGGGTGATGTTGTCCCCATGTATCTCAACAGAGCCACGGGTGATGTTGTCCCCATGTATCTCAACAGAGCCACGGGTGATGTCCCTATGTATCTCAACAGAGCCACGGGTGATGTTGTCCCTATGTATCTCAACAGAGCCACGGGTGATGTTGTCCCTATGTATCTCAACAGAGCCACGGGTGATGTCCCTATGTATCTCAACAGAACCACGGGTGACACGTCCCTATGTATCTCAACAGAGCCACGGGTGATGTTGTCCCTATGTATCTCAACAGAGCCACGGGTGACACGTCCCTATGTATCTCAACAGAGCCACGGGTGATGTTGTCCCTATGTATCTCAACAGAGCCACGGGTGACACGTCCCTATGTATCTCAACAGAGCCACAGGTGATGTTGTCCCTATGTATCTCAACAGAGCCACGGGTGATGTGGTCCCTATGTATCTCAACAGAGCCACGGGTGACACGTCCCTATGTATCTCAACAGAGCCACGGGTGATGTTGTCCCTATGTATCTCAACAGAGCCACGGGTGACACGTCCCTATGTATCTCAACAGAGCCACGGGTGATGTTGTCCCTATGTATCTCAACAGAGCCACGGGTGATGTTGTCCCTATGTATCTCAACAGAGCCACGGGTGATGTTGTCCCTATGTATCTCAACAGAGCCACGGGTGATGTTGTCCCTATGTATCTCAACAGAGCCACGGGTGACACGTCCCTATGTATCTCAACAGAGCCACGGGTGATGTTGTCCCTATGTATTCTCAACAGAGCCACGGGTGACACGTCCCTATGTATCTCAACAGAGCCACGGGTGATGTTGTCCCTATGTATTTCTCTCAACAGAGCCACGGGTGATCGCCCCTATGTATCTCAACAGAGCCACGGGTGATGTTGTCCCTATGTATCTCAACAGAGCCACGGGTGATGTTGTCCCCATGTATCTCAACAGAGCCACGGGTGATGTTGTCCCTATGTATCTAAACAGAGCCACGGGTGACACGTCCCTATGTATCTCAACAGAGCCACGGGTGATGTTGTCCCTATGTATCTCAACAGAGCCACGGGTGATGTTGTCTCTATGTATCTCAACAGAGCCACGGGTGACATGTCCCAATGTATCTCAACAGAGCCACGGGTGATGTCCCTATGTATCTCAACAGAGCCACGGGTGATGTCCCTATGTATCTCAACAGAGCCACGGGTGATGTTCCTATGTATCTCAACAGAGCCACGGGTGATGTCCCTATGTATCTCAACAGAGCCACGGGTGATGTTCCTATGTATCTGAACAGAGCCACGGGTGATGTCCTTATGTATCTCAACAGAGCCACGGGTGATGTCCCTTTGTATATCAACAGAGCCACGGGTGATGTCTCTATGTATCTCAACAGAGCCACAGGTGATGTCCCTATGTATCTCAACAGAGCCACAGGTGATGTCCCTATGTATCTCAACAGAGCCACGGGTGATGTCCCTATGTATCTCAACAGAGCCACGGGTGATGTCCCTATGTATCTCAACAGAGCCACAGGTGATGTCCCTATGTATCTCAACAGAGCCACGGGTGATGTCCCTTGTATTCAACAGAGCCACGGGTGATGTTCTATGTATCTCAACAGAGCCACAGGTGATGTCCCTATGTATCTCAACAGAGCCACAGGTGATGTCCCTTTGTATCTCAACAGAGCCACGGGTGATGTCCCTATTTATCTCAATCCTCTCACTAGCCAATATTGTTTTTCCTGTTTTTTGTTTTACAGGCACCAGAGGTGGCTCATCTCTGAGTGTGAAATGTATGTCCACATCTCTGAGAGTGCCTTACACATTTCTGAATGTGTAATGTGTGCTCACATGCCTGAGAGAGAGAGTAATGTGGGAGCACATCTTTGAGAGTCTAGTTCCCATCCTTGAGAACATAGGATGTGCATGAACTTCCATATGAGCGTAGGATATCTGTTCACTTCCCTTGGAGAGTAGGGTGTGAATTTACTTATGGACTTGCCTGAGTGTCAGTGGGAAAAGAGAGTTATTGGGCTTCCCCTGTAGATAATAAATAATGAAAAGAGAAATACTCATACGTCGATCATATGAATTGAGTAATATAATTAAATAGTCCTAATTTGACTGCAATACACAAATAACAAAAACAGAATAGCAAAATTAATACAAATATTAAAGTAAAAATAATTCCTCAACCAGACGATCGATCACAAGATATAAGTCGAGATGTCACTGAGATGTTGGCAGTCTTACTTCCACCTGGAAACTTTATAAATTGGAGTTTCACCACAGGTGTCGAGCATCAATACTTCTCTATATTAATAAAATGTACCAAGTTGAGTCTCAGGTAGACTATAGACCGGTGAATGAAAGCAGCCTCCTGTTAATGTGGATAATCAAGGGCTGGGAGTCTTTCTAGGCTGTCGAACACACCTCCGGGACTAGATTCTTTTAGTACTTGAGAAGACGAAGCGTCGTGACTACACTGCAGTGTGTACACAACGCCAGTACGTAGAGAAAATTCCCTCTCTCTCTTTATGGATAACCAGTCCATGAACCGAGACGTGTGAAAAAAACACAAATGCTTAACAAACAACACTAAAGTCATAAAAAAACTCTACCTGAAACCGCAAAGAACTCTGCTTGAAGCCGTCAACGCAATAGTCCAGCACCAAAAATAACAGGCAGAGAAACAACGCTGCTTTGGAGTGCAGGGCGGTGTAGGTGAAGTGAGGGGTCAGTAGACATCTTCCTCTGAGAAAGAAAAAAATATGAGAAGAACGGAAAAAGAAATCCCCGAGAGTAACGAGATAAGACGACAGAAGAAGAAATGTTGGAGAAAATAAAGACGTTCCCACTAGCACTAGATGGTGCCACATCGAGTCCTTCCCTGGAGAAATGAAGACCCTAACAACCCGACCACAGTCACACAACTCGTGCGAAAATATGGGTCTACACATTTTCCCTACATGAGCACAGGATTTGAGCTTTCTTCTCTGAGAGCGTAGAATGACCGTTCATTTCCCTGAGTACGTAGAATGTGTTCATTTTCCCGAAAACGTAGGATTCGTTCACTTCCCTGAGGGATTGGCACTCACTTGCTTGTGAGAGTAGGATGTGCGTTACTTCCACTGAGAGTGTATGATGTGTTCACTTCAGCGCTCAGACACACACCTGTGACGACACAGCTGTATTTGGCAAGTAACAGTAATTATCTGGCTTGTTAGGCTACAATGGGCAGGTAATGGTGGTGAGAGGGGAAGATAGAGGAAAGGTAAGATACGGAGAGGGAGGAGAGCCAGGAGGGAGGAAGTAGCACGGAGTAGATGGAAGGTTACTTCATCTCCCTATACCTATACCGCCTTTTTGTGGACTCTAATTCCTTTTCTTTTCAAGGTAAATATTATTCTCAAACCTTTGGTGTCGCTATGGGCTCTCCTCAATCTCCTGTTCTTGCTAATCTTTACATGGAATACTTCGAGACTGTTCTTCTTCCCACTATTGATGTACGTCCTTCACTCTGGCTCCGCTATGTAGATGACATCTTTGCTCTTTGGCCTCATGACTCTCGTCTCTTCCAACAATTTCTTGATGCTCTTAATAATCTTGCCCCTTCCATTAAGTTTAAAGCTGATTGGGAATCTAATTCTTTGCTTCATTTCCTTGATGTTCATGTCCACCGCTCAGTTACATGTTTTGTCTTCTCCGTGTACCGCAAGCCTATGCACAGTGGCATGTACATTCACTACTTTTCTTATCATACTTCCTCTGTCAAGAAAAGTATTCTTATCTCCCTCTTTCTCCGTGCTCTCCGCATTTGTGATCCTCAGTTCCTTGAAGCAGTAATTTCCACTCTTCATAATTCATTTTCCCGCCTGGGTTACCCTTCCCATTTCATAGACTCTGCTTTCTCTCGTGCCAAACGGACTTTCTTCTCTCCTAAACCCTCTACTCCTGGGAACTCTCCTGTCCTCTGTCTTCCCTACATCTCTGGTCTCTCTAATCTCAACAACTCTCTCCGTTCCTTAGACATCAAACTTACCTTTCGCCAGACTAACACTCTTCGCACTAATCTAGTTCATACCTTCCCTCCCTCTATAGATTCTCCTGGTGTCTACTCTATTTCTTGCTCCTCCTGTCCTCTTCAGTACTTTGGAGAAACTGGCCGATCTCTTTCTGACAGACTTAGGGAGCACAAAAACAGTGTTAGGCTTGCCGACACCAACAATGCTTTTTTCTGTCATGTCAGAGATCACAGTCATCCTATTGATTGGTCTTCTGCTAAAACTGTCTACCCTACGTCCAACTTTCACAGTCGCCGTCTGGTTGAATCCTCCCTTATACACAACTTTCCCTGTATGAATCTTAGCCCTGGCTTTGTTAAATGTTCCAAACTTCAGAACACCCGTGACTTAACCTGATTCCTTCCCCTTCTATCTCTTCCCCCTTCTCATCTTTCTTTCTCCTCTGTATTTCTCCTTGTATTTGTCCTTCTTTATTTTATTTTCATCATTTTTCCCCCTCTGTGTTCTTGTCCTTACCCTATGCGGGCCGCCAGCTGTATTGCAGTGCTCCTCTCTCCCAGAATATGACTGACTCCACTACTACTACTTCCACTACCACGACTACTTTCCCTATTTCTCCACCACTCTCTTGTGCCCTCCCCTGTCTGCTGCCTATAAATACCCCTTCTACCTGTTCTGTGTTAGTGTGACTTTGTAAATGGTCCAAGTCGGACCGAAACGTCGTCGTAAGCTCCTCTCTTCTATGTGCGGGTTGTGTGTGTATAGATGGAAATGATGAGAAGGGGAGATGGAAGAAATCTTGAGAAATGGATGGACAATGAGAGGGAATAGCAGACAGTTGTGGAGAAAGGAAGATGAAGAGGGAGGTAGATGGAAAATGAGATAAATGAAGGAGAGAGAGAGAGAGAGAGAGAGTCAGGAACTGAGGTCACCTCATCGACTAGTCTTGACGGGTAATATTAATTTAGCCAGGACATCGGTCGAACTAAAACTAAAACTACCGGACTGACAAAGCTCCTAGCGAGTGATACTTTTTTTTTTATATAATAAACGTCCTAGTGTTGCACTTGTACCTTGTTTACAGCATTTATCTTGAAAATAACACCCCGCCACCATAGGGACTCAGACAACTGCAATCAACTATCATTATACGCAGTTGCTTACACACAAACACTTCATCTACACGACGTAAACATAATTTATCAAGGTGAATGTATCTCAGAGGCTGAATCGCTGCCTCCATTTGGTTTATATCAGCAATATATTAGAGCACAGAGAGTGAGCCTTGGGCTGAATAAGAACTAGCTCTTAATGTGCAATAGCCCAGAGTGACACTCACACGGGAGCCCTTTCCTATTAGCTAGGAAAGAATGCTGGAAATCTGAAGTATTTTTATTAAAGAAACCCATCGACACACCATCGCTCTTCTGTGAAAGCACATAAGATATAGCAAAGGTATTTCCCAGTAAATGCAATGATTATAGAATATACAAGACGCATTTAGGATAGACCAATGGAACACAGATTTCTGCTCGACTTTTTCCATGTTCATTTAAGTTGATGTTCCTTTTCCTATGGTAGTGTCGATCTATAGAGTAACCGCAAAGCACGTCTCTTTCTTCCTGTAAACAAATATATTTGGATAAGAGCTTCAAATAGCTACGAAAAATTAAGGTTCTTAGTAGAGTAGCTACACTACCGCCTCTTGTCATGTCACTCAATAAAACCACAACTCACCGAACGGAAGGTTGGAACCAATGGTGTGCCAGTCCTAAAACTAGCAGGCCAGTGCGTTATCCTCTGTACCATTCCAGTCAAATAAGATTCATCTGACTACAGTTGGTAGTGACTAGAAATGCAACTGCTTACAAGAGTTGTTTACAATGGTATAATTGCGATTTCACGAGTCGGTAAATGAACCAATTGATAACTGACACGAATAAAATGTTGACTATTACGACCAGTACTCAGTGAAATCAAATCACGGAACGAGTGGGGCTTGAACCAGTGGCAAGCGAGTCTAAAATTCACAGGCCAGTGCGTTAACCACTCGGCCAGCTGGCTTTAATAAGTTTCATCCATTTAGTATATTTCTATACACCATAGGGAGATTAGCATAGGCCACCACTGTGACCACAAATGCAGGTGTTTACAGATGAATCCTTCACCAGCGGGGCTGTGTCATACTCTAGCTCAAATCCCTACAAAGCCGACTTCATGACTCATGAACCCGTGATTTGCTTGCAATCGTGTTGTTACTCCGTCAAAGTAACATATTTTCCTGTGCCAACTCGGGTGACAGGTAACATGTGTTCAGGTGTTCCTTCACTAACGTCATTTCAAAGTGAAATTTCACACTATTGTGAATGAAACAGTGCTCTGACCCACTAGGTGAGGTATGTGTCTCACTTCCCCTTCCTTCTCTCTCACCTCTCTCTCTCACATATAACCAGCACTCAGTGAGCGAGTGCCTCAGCCTATTTTTTCTTATCACTTCTCCCACAGGTAACCAGCGGATGAGAACCACCACTAACTACTTCCTGGTCAACCTGTCGGTGGCAGATCTCTTCATGACGCTTTTCAACTGCGTCTTCAACTTCGTCTTCATGCTAAAGGGGTTAGTCCACTACGAGGTCACGCGCGTCACTATGTATTGTGATTCCTTAATTGCGAAAAGTCGTGTGTATTTTCACTGAGTTCTGCTGCAGTCTAAACTCATGTGTTTGTGTGTGTGTGCTTCCCTAGTATTTGCAGGAGTTGAATCATAGCTCCTGGCCCTGCTTCTGAACTAACTTTACCGATTCATGTTCTCCAGTTCCCGATCATATTTATCTCGAGAATATGAATGGTGTATGTCTCCGCCTGGTCATCCACTAGCGCATTTCACTTACTAACCTAAGACTGAACAAAAAAATACTTCCTCTTGTCCCTTCTCTTCTGTTTTTTTTTTTACCTGACTTCTGTGTTTCATTGCTGTCTTCCAGCCTCTCCATATCCACTCTTATAATCCTCCTAGTATTTTGTATGCCATAATCATATCCGCTCTCAGTCCTCCTAGCTTTGTTAGGCTAAGTGTAAATAGTCATAGTAATAAGGAACGTTACCATTCCTATAGTCACGGTATAAGGAACCTATCCCGGTCTTACAGGTTTGCAGTTTGGCTCAATATTATTTGCAAGTACACTTAGTAATGTCGGAAATTATCAATAACGTAAACAAATGTACCAAATAACATAGGCCGCCACCACCTTAACTTGTTTATGTAGTAACTGTGGTATTGCACTAACTATACACTAACTACCCACAAACTTAGAGAGACTGCATCTCCTAATCCCCCAGAGTTGTAATTACCGGCGACTTGACTTGTGCCTTACTGTCCTTCAACCGTCCGTCTTCAAAGTTACTGTTGTTGTTGTTGTTAATGTTGTGTAACTATTGGACTGTATTAAAGGGAACGTGTTCTGGAAACTGAGCGAAGGAGAGAGGCGTTCCATTGATAAATATCCCCGTGGATGATAAAACAGTCCCATCCCGGGATACTTTAGTGAAAAAACACCATCCTTGGACACTGAGTGGCACAACAAGTTCACTTTTGAACAAATCTGTGCCACACAATTTTACTGCGAGATCTGTACCCCATATGTGACCATTGTCACATCCCATGTGAGAACTCCGTCACATTAACACTAGGAGAGACCTCCTCTCACAACACAATGTGAGAAAACAGGTGTGTGAGGGGGAGATAACACTTCCTGATCAACCGGTTTGTGGTGTATGCGTTGGACTGCACGAGGCAAGCACTAAGAGCTTGATCGATCAAGCCAGCAGCCAGGAGGAATGGTCTGGGACCGGGCCGCGAGGACGGTGACCTCTGTTAGGTATTCCAGGTACACTCCAGTCCAGTCATACTCTGGTCTGGGACCGGGCCGTGGGGACGGTGACCTCTGGAAGGTATTCCAGGTACACTCCAGTCCAGTCATACTCTGGTCTGGGACCGGGCCGTGGGGACGGTGACCTCTGGAAGGTATTCCAGGTACACTCCAGTCTAGTCATACTCTGGTCTGGGACCGGGCCGTGGGGACGGTGACCTCTGAAGGTATTCCAGGTACACTCCAGTCCAGTCATACTCTGGTCTGGGACCGGGCCGTGGGGACGGTGACCTCTGTTAGGTATTCCAGGTACACTCCAGTCCAGTCATACTCTGGTCTGGGACCGGGCCGTGGGGACGGTGACCTCTGGAAGGTATTCCAGGTACACTCCAGTCCAGTCATACTCTGGTCTGGGACCGGGCCGTGGGGACGGTGACCTCTGGAAGGTATTCCAGGTACACTCCAGTCCAGTCATACTCTGGTCTGGGACCGGGCCGTGGGGACGGTGACCTCTGGAAGGTATTCCAGGTACACTCCAGTCCAGTCATACTCTGGTCTGGGACCGGGCCGTGGGGACGGTGACCTCTGTTAGGTATTCCAGGTACACTCCAGTCCAGTCATACTCTGGTCTGGGACCGGGCCGTGGGGACGGTGACCTCTGGAAGGTATTCCAGGTACACTCCAGTCCAGTCATACTCTGGTCTGGGACCGGGCCGCAGGGACGGTGACCTCTGGAAGGTATTCCAGGTACACTCCAGTCCAGTCATACTCTGGTCTGGGACCGGGTAGTGGGGACGGTGACCTCTGTTAGGTATTCCAGGTACACTCCAGTCCAGTCATACTCTGGTCTGGGACCGGGCCGTGGGGACGGTGACCTCCGGAAGGTATTCCAGGTACACTCCAGTCCAGTCATACTCTGGTCTGGGACCGGGCCGCAGGGACGGTGACCTCTGTTAGGTATTCCAGGT
Organism: Cherax destructor; assembly: GCA_009830355.1. Taxonomy (NCBI): domain Eukaryota; kingdom Metazoa; phylum Arthropoda; class Malacostraca; order Decapoda; family Parastacidae; genus Cherax; species Cherax destructor. The sequence goes on along the minus strand of WNWK01005244.1, from coordinate 2,306 downwards.
ACACTCCAGTCCAGTCATACTCTGGTCTGGGACCGGGCCGCAGGGACGGTGACCTCTGGAAGGTATTCCAGGTACACTCCAGTCCAGTCATACTCTGGTCTGGGACCGGGCCGTGGGGACGGTGACCTCTGGAAAGTATTCCAGGTACACTGCAGTCCAGTCATACTCTGGTCTGGGACCGGGCCGTGGGGACGGTGACCTCTGGAACGTATTCCAGGTACACTCCAGTCCAGTCATACTCTGGTCTGGTCCTCTATCATAGTCGCTTTAAAATCTTCATTTGTCTCATAAGTCCTCGATTGTTTATGTGACTTTTCATAAAACTTGTTGAAAAAAATTATTTTAAAATTCTTCATTATAAAACTTTTGTTTGACATTTTAGTTTTTTTCGTTATTTATGAGAAAAAATCATTATTGCTTTATTTTTTACATAATTTGTTTTCTGAAGTTTGTCATGTGCTCTATTTTTTACTCTCTCGCTTTACACAATTCGTCTTATTTTTGTATCGAATCTTTTTAATAATTTATTACGATTTTATATGATCCATAACTTCTTTATGAAAATTCATAAGTATAATGTCATAATTCATAGGTTTTCGCCATAAATCTTGGTCCTTTTTCTCAGAAATATTTCCTTAGTCTTTCATCTCTAACGATAAGTTTTCTTCTCCCAGTTATTCGTTCATGCCGCCATGTTCACCTTATTTATGTACACATCTTAACTTCGCGCGCTAACTTCCCGTTTTTCTTTGTAACATTCTCAAACACCAAACTTTCCCTTTTTTTTCCTTGTGTCAGGCACTGGGGGTTCGGCAGTGTTTACTGCACTGTGTCACAGTTTGTGGCTCACGCTTCCCTTGCCGCCTCTGTCTTCACTCTTGCAGTCATCTCCTTCGACAGGTGAGTCTCAGACGCACTCTTTCTCCTAGGTAAGTCCTACGTACACCTCTTTTTCCACTTCCACCTAGATGAATTCTAGATAAGTGGCGTTCCTTTCCCCTCTGTCCTAGGTGAGTGCTTTTACTTTCTAGAGTTCGGTTTGGCGCATATGTGCGAGCAAAAACTGAAACTTGGCAAGATTATAATAATTTTCGGGGATATTAAATCTAGATTTTTCCAGTAAGTAAAAATTTGGATATGTAGGACCTGCAGTGTTCCCAGGGCCGGATACCTTACCTCTGATGATTTCAGAGTTTTTTTACTCTCAGAGCCCGGCCTTGGGCCAGGCTCGTCTGGCGCCTTTTCTGGGGAAAGGGATGAGGAGGGGTGGCAGGGCACCCCACTGTAACTTAAAAACGTACCTCTAATTATTCATCAGTTCAAGGAGTCACAGGTAAGGACCCACTAGGGGCGAGGGGGAAGTGGGTGAGAGGAATGGCTGCAGGCGAAGAAAAAGAGTCAGGACTAAACCCAACCGTGGCTATAATTATTCACCTTAAAATATTTTTATTAAAAGGAAAAAAATGCTGGAAATTTGTTGCCAGTGACTGAAAGTATTTAATTAATAGGAATAAGATACTGTTGAAGACTTGTAGCTGACAAATAATGAAACTTAATTTGCAAACTGTAATAATGGCAACGCTGACAAAACATAAGAAATCAAACAGTTTACAACATTTTCTTTCTTGATTATTTGAACGATGTCAACAGCGATGTCCTGGAAAAGATCAAATAAGCTACAGTGACAGAGTTCTGTTCTCTTTCCGACTCTCACCCAACACCTTGACATTTATCTCTGACATCTTCCGCAGGTTCTTGCAGGTGATGAGGCCCCTCAAACCCAGGATGTCCGTCTGGATGTGTCGAGGACTCCTTTGCTTCATCTGGGCTGTGGCAGCATCCCTGGCTGCGCCTATACTTCCCTATGCCACCACCATCCACTATGAGTATGGCACAGATCTATTATATATATATATATATATATATATATATATATATATATATATATATATATATATATATATGTGTGTGTGTGTGTGTGTGTACTCACCTAGTTGTACTCACCTAGTTGTGGTTGCAGGGTCGAGTCAAAGCTCCTGGCCCCGCCTCTTCACTGGCCGCTACTGGGTCACTCTCCCTGCGCCATGAGCTTTATCATACCTCTGCTTAAAGCTATGTATAGAGCCTGCCTCCACTACATCGCTTCCTAAACTATTCCACTTCCCGACAACTCTGTGACTGAAGAAATACTTCCTAACATCTCTGTGATTCATCTGAGTCTTCAACTTCCATCTGTGTCCCCTTGTTGTTGTGTCCCATCTCTGGAACATTCTGTCTCTGTCCACTTTGTCAATTCCTCTCAGTAT